>BMAV01024309.1:192445-208459 GCA_019973955.1 Trichonephila inaurata madagascariensis | reverse complement strand
ATTCTGTGTTGAAATCTTGCGGTTCTTCACAATGGTTTTTGACAGCCTGAAGTTCAATTTCCTGTTCTTTTGGAACCAAGTAAGCTTTGGAAACTTCATTTACATTAGGTTTCTTGCTCATTTCTGGAATTTTGGGACTGGTATGCATTTTCCCTATCGTTTGAAGTTTTTGCTCCAGCTTCTAAACATCAGCTATAAGTTGGGCTATTTCCTCGTCTTTAATGGTTAGTTCTTCAGAAATAACCATAAGTGGTATGTCTTTGCAGTCTGGGACTTACTTTTCAGCACAATCTTCATCTCAAGCTCTTCAACTTTGTTATCTAAAGATTTCTTTTCTTGCTTTAATTTCTTCTTGCTCTTCTTTCAGAGAGAGATTTAACTTTTTCAAATATTAGATTCAATATATATATACGAGGTAGGATTCAAAAGTTTCCGGACTGAGTGTTTAAAAATATTACTAATTAAATTGCTGAAACACATCCTCCTTCGAAATAAGACCCATGGGCAACAACACACTTTTGTCATCACTCATAAGAATCGTCGAAGCATTTCTGGAATCCGCTTTTAGCCATGTTCTTTAATTCAGGCTGCGTTGCACTTTTATTTGATCTGTATATTGAAATCGTCGACCTTACAAGTGACGTGCCGGCTTAGGAAATAGGTTGAGGTGCCAAAGGTGAGATCAGGGTAGTAAGAAGTATGTGGCAAAGCAGTAGTTTTCGGGTTTTGAAGAAAGTCAGGGACGAGGAGGGATCGGTGTGCAGAAGCGTTATCAAGTTGAGCACCCAGGACTGCTCAACCCAAAATTTTGGTCTTTTCTTTCAGATCGACACTCGCAAACGATACAGAATGTCTACAAAGAGTTCTTTGTTTGCAGTGCGTCCTTCAGGAATAAATTCCAGATGCACAATGCCTTGGATATCGAAGAACACCTTTTGCATGACCTTCCATTTACAGCGATCTTGGCGGAATTTCTGCTTGCGTAGAGATAGTGGCGGTTTCCAAGTTGCCGATGCTCACATGTTTTATATATGACCCCCTTCAGTAACAACTCTATTAGAAAATAATTACGCACCAGTTAAATGGAAATTTTAAAATGTTAAAAGATATTTTACAATCTTTCTGATTCCTGATTCAAAGGATGGTCTTCATCTTTTCAAGTCCGCACCAGTTAATTGGAAATTTTAAAATGTTAAAAATATTTGACAATATTTTTGATTCCTGATTCAAAGGAAGGTCTTCATCTTTTTCAGTCGAAATTTGCTGCTCACAAGAAAAATCTTTTGCTGTTTCGGACAAAAAAAAAAAAATGTCATTAAAAAAAATCCAATTTTTTCTAATACAAATTAATAAAAAAACCCAATTTTTTGTTCTTGAAATAATGCATTGATTCATGGTTTATCATTCGTTAAATAGGCGATTTTTGCCTTCGTTTTAATCGGGGAAAGAAAAAAATTCGTTACATCGCAAAATTCGTTAAATCGGGGTCCGACTGTACTATCAATCAAACAACACATTATTTGATAGAATCGATCTTCTCAATCTATTGAAAATCTATGATATAAAAAATCAGACGGTTTAAAATATTATTACAATTAACGAAATGAATTTTCGAAACAGTACAAATTATTCAGGGATGAGTCAATATGCAATCAAAATTCTAAACAGAAAGAAAATAAAAGAAATAAACTTTTGAACGTGAACGCGATACGAAAGTCAATAATATGAAGATCACCTAGTTAAAGTATCGAAAACTTGATTCCGCACTTAAATGGGGCAAATCAGTTCATCAGCAGCTTAGCTAGATAATATGCACATTAGCGGTGTTCGAGCTTTAACAGTTACATCATGTCAAATGTTATAACTTACTTTTTGTCATACATGAATCCGCAAATTTTTAATTAGAACTTAAATCTATCGCGCACGAAATTCTAAATTAATAATTGTTGGAATATGAAATCTTAATGACTATAAATATAAAATCAAATAAGCGCATAAAATAAAACTAATTCCAAAATATAAAAACCATTACAAGCGAAAATATCAAGAAATAAAACATAAAGAAAGTAAAAAAAAAATTTAAAAAAAAAGAGTTTTAAATGTTCGAAAACAAACATGAAGTATATACCTCGTCAATAATCGATGGCGAAAAATATGAAAAAAATACTTATAAATTGTAATTATTCTAAAGCAAAATTAAAAATGCTGACAAGTATCGAATCAAATTATCGAATGGCAAATAAGATTAATTTTTATGTGTAGCCAGTGTCGCCACTCAATACCTTGAAAATTAATTGTTAAATTGTTGCCAGATGGATCCGGTGTATTAGAAAGATATTCTCAGCTGAATAGTATCTGAAAAATAATTGTAAAAATCACGTACGTGCTTTTAAGATTACGTAGAAAAGTGAAAACTATGAAAAAAAATAATCGTTTGCTTGAACTAAAAAATGAAAAAAGGTAAAGACAAAAACACATTGTTATTCTGGTGAGTTTTTCTGGACTAATGTTTAGCTTATTTATTAAAATTATGGTATTTTTCATTAATAAGAAAATATATCAGCCTTTTTCTTATTTAGATGTATGTAAAGTTAATGTTTTGAAATGTGGAATAAGTTTTCCGTTAAATGTACTTTCAAAAGACATTGCGAATTTTTTTTTCGTGAACATGTATTTGTATACATTACTGATGAAATATAGGCATGTTTTCATTTAAACTGTTCCCACAAATATATTCTCTCTTTTTTTTTCCATAAACTTTCAGTCATAAAACATTAAAAACTTTTCTTATTTTGCTTCTAAAAATGTATTAAAAAGCAAAATTATGTAAGAACATGTAATTTATCCAACACTGGAATTTTCAAGGAGTAGTATACCTCAAAAAACTTTCTTCTTGTTCATTAGGCTTATCATTGGGCTTTATTGAAAAAAATTTAAATATTCTATACTCATTATAAAAGATCTCTAAGTAAATATAATGAACTGAAATACCTACGTTTTTTTAAAAAAAATAATAATGGAATATATTTACATAAATTAAAGAACCGTATCCGCGCGCGCGCGTTGCAATGAAACCAGATGTTTCATGTTCTAATCGTATCGTCCAAAATGGCCGAATTAAAAATATTTTCTAATCAGAATCAATCACGAGTCACTTTATTATGGAATACGCCATTCAATAAAAAAACGTCAGCTATTTTTCTTGCATTGAGCCTTGATTTTATGAAAACTGTTTTCATACCATAATGAACTCTTTTTTTAGTCTTAAGAATCGAGTTAAATTCCCATATTGCATTTAATGCGGATTCGCTTAAAACCATTTTGTTATTTTACAAGTAATTTCTTGCACTTTTAGCAAACTTTTATATTTTTAAACACTTTTATTTCCATTGAAAATATTTATTTCATCAATAGCAGAATTTACTAATTGTTGATTTTACTCCATTGGTTACATAAAGGATCACATTCAAACTCTAAATTTCCTTTTTAAAAAAAACTGAAGAGTTATTTGAAATTTCTTTAAAAAAATTCAACTTCAACTATTTTGAATTTTCTCATGTGGAGAAGTAAATATGTATTTTAAAACACTTCACGTGATGTTTTTCGTAAATGAGAAAACCCATAAGCATAATTTCTCTTCAAACGTTTAGAATTTTTGAAGAACTCTCTTTCTACACAGGTAACAGCAAATTCAATGAAAGTAATTTTGTGACATGAGAATAGTTCCAACGTAGAGCTCATACGTGTCGTAGAAGGAGACTAAAATGGGTACCCAGTGTCCGAGGGTATAGCCGGCTACCCTGCACCAGGGGATTATATTAGGGGTCTGGTCCTCTATGTTCGGGTGTTGGGCGTAGTGCTAACAACTCTGCTCCGTAAAAAAAACTATTTTTCACGAAATCTCAAGAGCATAATTTTGAAGTTGTTGACAGTTTAACTCGATGATACTCAACCTGGGGCCCGTGAGCCACATGTGGCCCACCGGCCTCTTCTGGGTGCCCCGGTCATGTCCAATTGCTCTTAGTAATTTAGTTATTTAAGAACAATGTACTAAAAATTTAGCGGGAAATTCTATCAATCAAGCAATCAAATGTATCAATTTTGCTATCAACATTATAATTTTTTGTGAATGTGTTTGATAGAGAGAGAAAGGTAAATACAGTATTAAAATATAGAAGAAAATGAGAGTTCATATATTTTGGCCAATTTTGGTCAGTTCAATGTTGTTTTGCTTTTATAGTGTTTTTTCCCCATATTATCCGTATGTTGCGGCCTGCATGAAATACCTGTCATATGTATGTGGTCCAGCGGGAAAATGGTTGAGTACCCCTGGGTTACACCATTGGAAAACTAATTAAGATTTCATAAAACGCAGTGCCGGTTTATGTATTGGGCGCTTGGGGAGGGCGCCTAGGGGTTCGGATTAGTTGGACTTAACCTGATTTTCTGGATATAAATTTCGATCCTCCAGTGCCAAGGGGGTCTGCAGATCTTCTGTGCCCAGGGCCACAAATGAGCTTAAATCGGCACTGATAAAACGTAGAATATTTAACAATAGAAGCTACATTTTTAAGAATATGTGAAAGCCATTTCTCTCTGTTTTGAGTTTATATGCAGAAATCACAAATATAATATTCTTTCTCTGCTTCAGTACACTGAAGATAAGCCCACAGAAAACAGCTAAATCATTTAATGCAAATTTCTCCCTTTGATCTTCGGGGAATGAATTTTCGGTTACAGAAGATACATTTAACGCGTCTTAGGTTTCCGGTTCCTTAGATCAGTGATCCGCAACCCCCGGTCTGCGGACCGGTACTGGTCCGTGGACCAAAAGTGCCAGTCCTCACAGGGAAATATTAAATTATTTTCATTTTATATACTGTGGTGTATTTCACTACGGTTTTATGGTAATCATTTTATACACCATTTCAAATAACTTAAAATTAATTTCTTGGTGTAATTGTATTTTATTCTGAAGGCCCATTTAAATACAATTAAACTAAAATTATTAAATAAAAGCAATCTAAAATATAAACAATCAACGTCCTCTCCTTCAGTGGGCCGCGGTAAAATTATCAAACGCTGACCGGTCCACGGTGATAGAAAGGTTGAGGAGCACTGCCTTAGATGGCCGCGGTAGCCTAGTGGTTAAGCTAACGGACTCGTGGCCGGAGTGTCATCAGATCGAGCCTAATACCGCTGAAGACCCGCCGTGTAGGGGAGCGATACACGTTAAATCTGTCGAGAGCTCAAACGTTCTTCCGTTGGTGTGGTATGGTAGTTAGGAGAGAGGGGTGCCAGCTCAAGTATCGTTCTCGTCACTTGACCATGGTTCAAATATAAGAGGCCCATTGTGCCAAAAGCCCCCGAGTAGCTGAACAGTACGACGCGACGTTAATATTCATTCACTCACTCAACCCGGTTCTTTAGTTGATGGCGTGGAGTTTTGTCGGGCCATAAAGCACATACTATACTCTTACGTTGGGTATTATGGAATATTAGTATTGCATAATACCCGATACTTCTCATCTAGAAAAATGAACCTTTAAACCGAAGGACAAAACATGGTCAGCTAAAAAGTGGCCACAGTATTACATATTACAATTTTTTAAGAGTACATTATGATTGACTTCAATGTTCAAGTCACATGTATACAAGTAAGTAAAAATGTTCGAATACTTGCTTGTATAAAAACTTTTGAAAATCACAAAACACACTTCTACAGTAAGTCATACGGCAAGAACAAGCGGTCAACTCTCACTGCAATACATCATGAGAGTCTTACTTCGGCAGTTCAAAGTTTCCCCTCTTATAAGAAGACTTGGTACCCCAAAAATGACCAAAGTATCGTTTTTTTAATTTTTATCTAGTTGCATTATTGTCTTTCGATTGATACATCATTTGTGTTTATTAGAAAATTAGAAGTTGGAAAAAATTTCAATTGAAAAATGTAAACAAGCAAATTAGACAATTCGAACACGCCACCTTTTTAGATAAAAAAGCTAAAAAGGTGGCGTGAAGGTTCCGATGAAAAAAAAATCTATTTTAAAACGAGTAATAATAACTATAAAAAAGAAAGGTGTGTGTGTGTGTGTGTTATATGTAAAGCAGGATATATTTCCGAGTCATTACAAAAATGTGTAATTTTTTTTTTCTTTATGAAATGTGTGCGTGTAAAATCTTTGTGAATTAAGTTATTTTATATTAATAATTTCATAATTTCAATTCTTATTTCTCCTATTTTTTTCATAGAAATATAATATTTCAGTATTATGTGAAGAAAAAAACTAAAATTTCTGTATGAACAGAAAACAATTTTTTTTACCATTTTCTTGAATTTTCTTGTGCAATTAATACTCTCTGAAAATTGATCCTTTATTAAAAAAAAGTATAGGCTCAAATAACATGAAACTACATTTATTTTAAAGAGAAATATATAGCTGATATCTTAAAGTGGTATTTTAAGTTTATTTAAGCTCATTATAATTATTTTTTCAGAATTATTGAGTTTAAAGCTGTTTTTCTCAGTTTGTGTTTTTTGATACATTAGTGCATTCAAAATGCTACTCGTACCACAATTGTTTACCAATCACTTCCATTTTTTTCCCTGTGTGTTATATATAATGTACGTAAAAAATTAAGGATCTATTTTGCTGTATACTGGATACTTTTTAAAAAAAAATTAAAATGTAGGAGATATGGATTTTTTCATTGAATGCCATTAATAAATGCCAACATGCATATTAACATTTTATTTCTTTTCTCCCAAACTAATTAAGTTGTAAAATTTCAGGGGAAAAAATTAACAATTACAAAAGAAGTAAAATTTTAAAATTTTCAAAATTTTCTTCAAAAAAATTTAAATTTTTAAAATTGTGTGAATAATATGCGCAAAATTTCGTCTCATACCATTTTCTTGAAAAGAAACATTATATGTGAAATGATAAAATATAATTTTTAGATACTTAAATAAATTGTTCAAAGGGTACCGAGTAACAGGTGCAAACAAGCCAAAAACTCAGTATTCCATATTACCGGACTATTCCATAATACCCGACTCTCATCTATATATTAATAAATCTTTATCATAAGCATAACATTAAAGCATTCATAGAATACCAAATTAATTTTTAATAGATTAATTTATACCTTTACTTTTAATAATTTAGAATCATTTATTTAATAATTTCTATAATATCTTAGTTTTCTTTTCCCCCAGCATTTTCATCGTTTACACCGAATTACAGATTTTTGAGGCTAATTTTTAATTTTTTTATCTATGTATGAAATAAAACTGTTCAAAAATGGAAATTTTTTTGCTAAAGAAAATCGTCTGTCCGCCAATATTGCAATCTAAGTGTTCCATAAAAAATAATTTTATATTTCTAGTCAATAAATCTAAACAATGAACATGCATATATAATTACATCAATTCTAATTACTAGCTAGAAGTATAATTTTACTTATGTCGTGCCGTAAATAAAATTTTATTTATTTCTGTTTAAATATTTGTTTCATAAAATTTATTCTTAGATCCTTTCATGCATTATAAACGATAGATAACATAAAATGCTGTGGGAAAAATAAAATCTATTTATGCATAACATTTGAAGAAAATAAGTCTCAACTATTTTAGTACAAGAGAAAAAAAAAAAACAAATAACAAAAAAAAATAAAAAAAAATAAAATAAAAGGTACTGCAGCGAATTTAGAATAAAAATACATTTCATGTTTTCACACTTCCTGAACAAGAGCAGCAATTTGTTTCCATGGAAACGCTGATTTCATTTAATCTTCCAATTTCATAAAACAAGTGGAAAATATGTCGCAAAGCTCGTCAAGAGTGAAAGTAATTGCATTTCTTTGTAAAATAGGTTGTAATAAATTAAAGAATGGAAAAATCAAATCCCTGATACAAAATCCTTTTCTTCCAATGCATATGCATTTTACACTTGTTTTTTTTTTTTTTAATTTATTTGATTAGGTGATGCTTTTTTTGTGTAAATTTATTTTGATATGTAAAAGTAATTTAATTTTAATGCAATTTGTTTTGATTTAATAATCTTTTTTTTTAGAATTGCATGATTTTATTTTTATCGCCTTACATTTTATTCTTAAACTTTTGTTTCTTTCTTTGTTCCATTACATAAATGTATAAAAGCATTTCACATCAACAGTTCTTTTTCCTTTATACAGTTGAACCTGTTTTTGTGCGGTAGATAGGGACCGCATAAAAATAAACGCACAAAAAATATTCAAAAATTTCATAAATTCTTACATAAAATAAACTAATTCGTAGAAATACTACAATTTTTTTATGCGGTGGATAGGGACCGCATAAAAAAAGTCGCATTGATTTAATATGTCAATTATTTACGAAATTAATCTAAGAGTACTTCCATAACAAAATAAATAATTAAATATTACACATGGCAACATTTTAAAAGCATATAGTTTCTCATTGTATACACGGATAAGTTTTCAAAATGCACATGCATAATTCATTGCTACTCATCGTAATCCAAAGCCATGTAATGAATAAGTTTAAAATCGCTTTCGCGTCACTTGAAGATAATATTTCAATTGATTTATTTTTTGGAAATATAAAGTAAGAGATAAGTTTTTGTGACGAAGGTCGGGTGGTCAACACAGTTGCTTGTAAATGTCACGATAACCAGATATACATGATTAAAGCCCTTTTTGGAATTTTATACTCCTTTCTTAATTGGTATCTATTTAAAGAAAATGCTTTTCCAATTTGTTGGAAAGCTGGATCCCTGCATATTTTTATCCGCTCTCAAAGAGTGCGGTTCTTCTTGTCCGTCTTCATAATTTATCAAATTATTGATAATGTCACTGTCAGTGAAAGTTTCGTCTTCAATCAAGAGCGGGCTGCTGGAGCGTTGAGAGAAAGCAACTGAATGCGCATTGTCGGGCGACTGTTTATAACAAATGAACAGAGTGTCTTGAAGTGTCTACATTTCATTAGCGTAACATACACCCCCGCATCATGGGAGGGGGCAGGACTCTAGGGGCCCAAGGCCTGACTTACGCTAAATACGTATTTACCCAATTTATAAAATATTAAAGGCGAAACCTGACTTTCAGGGGGGAATGGGGTCCTAACATTCTCCATTACGCCACTGATAAATAGATAGAAAACATTACAGTGGCGCCAAAGCCATTGAAATTCATACACCGCATGAAAAAAAGATCGCACAAAGATAAAATCGCAAAAAAAGACTGCACAAAAACAGGTTCTACTGCATACACATTTTTTTGTAATCTTCCCAGTTTTGATTTCAATATCAGTTTTTACTTCAGCATTCTATTGCTCTTAAAGGTTTAATTAATTCAAAAGGACTTTTTTTTCTACTTATTTTATTTTTATGTAGAATGATTGTATTTAACATTTATATATCATTTTTTGAGATAAAAAAAAACAAAAAAACGACCGATATTTATATTCGGGTTTTTCTACTAATTTTCATGAAGAATATACTCTTTAATTGTGATTTTACTTTAAAAACTGCCTTCTACTTGATTTTATGCAGATGTAATTACTATTTAAATGCCTGTCGTTGAGTCCTTGAGTGAATGAGTAATTGTGTGTTTTAATGGCGCAAGAGCCAATTTTGGCAATTTTTTGTTTTAATCATTAAAAGTATAAAATCGCTAAAAAGGTTTATAAAAAGAGTTGCAGTAATAAAATGTAAAATCTCAATCTCAAAATAAGTTTAAAAAATCAGTTCTAAAATTAAAAGTAAACAGATTTTGATGCGGTTTTTCCCCACACCAAGTCCGATAATTATTATTATAAAATGTTATTTCCTGTGTATCTGGTCGGGGTTAACCATCGTCTTGTATCTACTTTTACTTCTTCATCTACGTCATATACAATCATGTCCTCCTCTTTTGTAGCATATTCTACAGGTTTTGACTTTCTAGGCTTATGTGGAGCAAAATCTTTATTTCTATTTTTGGTTTTGTAGCGTTATAGATATGTTTTTAGGAAGACGCTTTTTTTACGGGGTTTTGAAGTCTGGCATAAAGAAGATGTAATCGTAGATGCACGCCACTGGATGTGGAGGTGGTAGTTTCCATAACAGATGGATGTGTTTCAGTTGATAAGGCAGTAAACATTGAGCTTGTGGAGCGGAAGAGTGCTTGATGAGATGATGATGGTTCTACAGATGTACATAGAGGATTCGGTGTGTATGGGCGTATTTTACAGTTAAGGTAGCCGGCTTTTATTGTTGTCGGTAACTTTGGACTATTAAAAGTTAAAATTATATGTTTGGTCGGAATTATTAACGAGTCTTTTTTTATTGGGATTCTTTTGATCTGAATCTCACCCTGATCAGAAAATCCTTCAAGTATTTCTGATTCAGGAGTGCTCAACAAGTCAGGCTCAGAAATGACACCGCGGGATGTATTAAGTGATTCGTGAGGACTTATTGATTCAGGAGAATCGAGAAAAGATTTGGCAAGTAAAAAAGACTTCGTTTGTAGAGCAGAGCTTGTTTCAATTAATAAATCACCGGATCGTAAGCGTTTTACTCATTTAGGTTAGCCACCTATTCCAATAAGTGCTTTGTGAAAGGCAAATGGTGACTTTTTCATCATATTATTGCTAGGCAAAGAAATTAATAGGAATCGTACATGAGCAGCAATTTCATCGATGGTTAATGTGGATAAAACAAGGCATTTACCCAGGCACAGCATATTTGGATCCATAGGCGCGAAAGTAAACTTCATCCTGGTGTGCCTCCACCCACCACGGAGGCAGTGTGCCGGCCATCTGGCAAAAACGAGGCACGGCGCTTACCTGGAGTAGACGCAGTATTTAGTGCTACAACATCAGGGCGAGGATCCGACGGGTGAACCCGCCACTCCTTATCTGCAGCACTAACCCTACAGCAATGTCTCTCTGAGGACACCGAAGAGAGAGGCGCCACCAGCCGATTGTCAGGGGCAAGCTGACTCCTGCCTTCCATCTACAGTGAAGCGTGGGTCAAAGGGATCGCAAAGGTATTCCCAGGACACCATTTTCCTCCTTATGGTACGCCGCACATGGCAAAGATACGGGTTGGGAAACTAACGGTGTTAGTAAAGAAACAAATAAACAGCACAAAAATCGATATCATAGCAAAAAAATTAGCTAAAAAATGAAACTTAACTGAATGAACTTTAATAATTTAACACAATACAAAATGAAACTCCAAAATATGATATTAATATGAATAATAAATAATCTAATCTAAATAAATAAATTGATAATTGTTATCAATGTATAATTACGATTTATGTATCTGTGATTTAGACGGGAAAAGAAAGAAAAGATAAATTAAATGACAAGAAGGAGGGTCGAAGATAAAGAAGGATCACTATGGTATCCCGGGGTATTGAAGTCCATGCTTACCAAAGACAGTTAACTTCTTGGGGAAAGGAAAAGATCACTAGGGCACCTTGGGATTGTGACACACGTACTCACCTAAAGAAGGTGAGACCTTGAGGGGTTGTTGAGTACGTGGGTTAATGGATAAGGGTTGATCGTTGAGTGGGAAATCCAAATGTTATTAAATTTACTTAGGGACTGAGTGGTCGCGCGTCTTGAGATTAGAAGTCGACGTCGTAGAATCCACCAAGGAATGGTGAGGTAATTAACCTTGGAGCTGACCAAGCTATCGGGTTTCGTGAAAGATCACAACAAGGAGCTTCAATTCAGAGAAATACTTTCGATAATCTAGTTATCCGATTACGGGTTAGGATTTCAGATTGCTGCCAGAGTTAACCCTCTAAGCGGTCTGCACTTAAAGTCTTGCCATTCTGGAAATGCTTCAAAAATGCACCGCACATATTTTTTTGCTTTCAGGTGGGGTTTTCAAAAGCGGTTGAGCCGTATTTTTAAGAATGCGGCTCGGCCGCTTTTGGGAATCTTGCTTGAAGGCAGAAAAAGCATCTCTGGAATGGGGGAATTTTACGTGCAGACAGCTTGGAGGGTTAAAGTATAGAAGTGTATTTCATAAAGTTCCAAGGATAGAATAAAAGTAGTTATTCTTATGATTATATCTGCTTCTTCCTCGAGCCCTCTCACACTCGCGACCTTTGAGCCTCTACAAAGTGGGTGTTCATAGAATTTGTTGAAACTAATATTAAAACTTCGATGGTTGGTAAACCATTTTTCAAATCAAGTTTTTTACTCAACCTTTTCTGCAGGAAAAATAAAACAAATTGACAAAAAAGTTTATAACTAATATTCTGTACTTTGGGGAAAATAAATTGCATGGGTTGTCTTACCTTAATTTTATTCTTCATAAATCCGATGAATAAAATCAATTAGATAGATATAATAAAACTAAATTAAAGGCAAATAAAGCTTTATTAATAATCAAACATCTTTAAAAAATTAAGTATGAATTTAAATTATTAACGAAATCTTTCATTTACCTGCCGTATTGGAATTTATTGACGAAACACAGTAACTTATATGACATTTCCTTATTGGTGTTCATACAAAATGCAAAATCATCAGTAGCGTAATGGAGAATATTAGCCCCCCACCCCTGCAAAGTCAGGTTTTGTGAAAAAAAACCAAACATAACATAATATAGGCTTTGGGCCCCCAAGAATTCTGCCCCTAATGCGGCTGTTGAAGGGGTCTACGTTACGCCACCGAACGTCATAGCTGACGAGGAATGTGAATACTAAATTCATTGGACACATTACATGAGTAAAATGACTGAAATGATAGCGAAAAATCAATGTTGGGTGTAAAAGCTACTGCTGGCAAAAACTATTGCCACGTTACTCGACGTTGAAAAAAGAAGCTTTGGATGCGTTTTGGAGAATGTAACTCCATTCCAAATTGTATAACCAAAACTAAGAATTTATTAGTTTTCTGAAGTAAAAAAGGATTTTTCCCCTTAACGAACTTTTGAATTACATCGAAAATTTGATACTGCAAACTCTAAAAATATATCCTTCTAAAATAAATCTCTATTAATTTTTAAACCAAGGTCAACAGATTTTATCAAAAATATCTTGCTGTCAAACAACCAATTACACTCAAGTTTATAAGTAAGATCGTGCAAGAGATAATGAATATCAATATATGTCCTTTATAGCAAAAGGTAACTCATGCTTTTGAAGACTTTTTCTATAAAAATGCTTGAGAAAGTTTTGTTGGCTAGAAGACCTGCTTTTTACGTCTTGATCAATTTTGCTCTTAAAGGATCCCCTCGTTTATATTGGTTAAGAGTATATCCACAATGAAGCAGGGATTCATGAGAGACCATTCTATTCACTGAAGAGTCCAAGTTCAACCTAACCACTGATTCTCGATGTACCTTCATCTGGAGGGAATCGGATAAATGTGTGGCAGCCGATATATGAATTTCTGAGTAGACAATAAGTTAGAAGGAATGCCCAGACGATTCGACAAGTACTTTTTAACTACTCTGAGGCATAATCTTACAATACTATGTTTGCATTTTCAGAATACAGTTGGATCTGATTTCTTTTTCATTGATGATAACGTTTGTCAACATATGACATCTAGCTTACCAATTTCTAGAAAGTAAAGAAAATCATTGGATGAAATGTGACCAACCGTATTTCCTGACCTTAAACCTATAGACTCTATAAGTTTAAGGTCAGGAAATAAGGTCGGTCAGAAAGAAGAGTCATAATTGCCTTCATGCTCTATTGTAAAGAGCATGAAGGCAAATATATGACTTCTTCCTTTTAGAATTATCCAGTACTTAAAATAAAATTGTTGGAGGAGTGAGATCGGCTGCACAGGGGTTCTTAAACTGTCTCATTTCCAGTATGAATTCGTCTAATGTAAGATGCATGACTGTAAAAAGGGGCTCTACTCCTGATTTATGTTTTTTGTTTCAACTACCAGGCTTCTTCTTTTGACTGTTCAGCTTCGATGATCTGTACACGCGATCATGCGTGAGTACCATAACTATTACATGGGGTATTTTTTGTATTAAATCAACTTATACACATACTTAATTTCATTAAAATATGTCTCCTACTTCTAGAGATAATCAATCACAAACATACATTTTCTCTCTAAGTTTCGGAAGCCACTACAAATAGCATTCGGTTGCTTTTGGTATGTAAAAATGATTCTTTGCTCACCCAGTTGAAATTATACTTAAAAATAAAAAAAAGAAGAAAGGAAAGAAGAAGAAAAAAAAAGAATCGAGACGTAATCTGTATTTAATTTCAAAGAGTGATGAGTCATAATAGAGGTAAATTAGTCATGCGTAAGAAATGGTATTCAAGGAAATTTTAGATAATGACTCACTTATATAAAATGTGCTTAAGGATAAACAATGGTAATTAGAAAGATTTATATTGTAATGTTTCTGTATGATTTACTCCTTTGAGAGTGGAAAAAATAAAATGTAAATATTTCAATGCATATATCTTTCTCCGTTTCAAATTTCATCCATTGAAATTTGATAGTTAGAATAACAAAAAAAAAGGAACAGTAACTCTTTCAGTAAAAGAAAGAACGTAATTAATTTTACTTTGGATATTAGAATTATGTTGAGAGCTACTTTTATAGAAGAGCAGTAGCGAAGAACAATTAAATCTGTCTTTTAAAAATTCCACTGAAAAAGGATTAATTTAAAGGTATCAAATAATCTGTAGGATACTTGAGTTTTTTGACATTTTTTTTTTATGAATTACTTTAATAGAATCAAATATCAATCCAGAATTTCTAGTGACATCACACATTTCGAGTTTATCACCAATACAAAAATCCATCAATACAAAATGTTGATTCGATGTTCTATTTCTACCATTATGCATAATCAATCGACAAAAATTTATGTCGCAGAATTATTAGGTTAACTTTTATTTTTAGTAATTTCATTTTATGAGAAATGTTTTATTTTTATTTTTCTATCGATTTGCTTAGTTTAGAATATAATGACATTAGTACACGCATTGTGTGAGAGAGATTGTGATTTCGACAAGTGATGATAGAGCTCAAGAAGTTTATCTCCAAACATGAATTTTTATTCAAATACGTAAACTATAAACATTTAGTATAATGTGTACTTTATCTAATTGTTTTGTTCAAAGTCCCATAATCTTATAATTTTCAATGGAATTATTAAATTACATAAATTGCTACGAATTGAAATTTACTTTCGTTTTACTTTTCAAAAGTTGAGAGTTTGTGAAACTATTTAGTTAGATAAATAAAAGAAATTTTTTTTAGCTCTTGGTTCATCTTGTGAGATTTTGAATATTCATATAAGTTACTAACTTTAAGTCCAGATATCATAGAACATATACCACAGAAAGATGAATACAGAGACTTCATTCTCATTGACTCCTATAGTCTCAATTTTATAATATAAACTCTCTCTCCAAAGGCACTAGTATACCGTCATTGTTGATGGCAAATATAGAGCAGTTACTGAAAGCATTTAATTACACAAAGCTATAAGGGACCATATGATAACAATTCCGCTAACATAACACTGATAATGCATTCGGAATATAATAGTGAAAACACTTAATAAATACACCTAAGTGCAATATTGAAAAAATATTTTGTTTAAGTATTATATTTAAATACCTAGCGGAGATATCTTAAATTGCGCAAGAAATATACATAGATAATTGGAAATTTAAGTACATTTTGCTTATATATCCATTTGCTGAAGTACAATCAACAGCAATTTCTATATCACGTAAGCCAGGGGTGTCAAAATCGCGACCCGCTTAGATTATTTTTGAGACCCCTTCACTATATTGGCACACAATAATTGTATAACAATAAACAGTGAAAATCATTTAAGGTATCCAACTACGTTTGGAACCGTGATTTTAAAAAAAGCGCATAAATGGATACTTTTCATGATATTTAGTGTCACTAGATTAGAATACATGTATAAAATTGTTTTAAGGACATTTTGACAAAAAAAAAATTATTTAAATACAATATTTCGGAAAAAAGTAAACTTAAAATAACTTTTTTCA
>BMAV01024309.1:158263-169193 GCA_019973955.1 Trichonephila inaurata madagascariensis | reverse complement strand
ATCATGGCAGGCATGTCATGAGTTCGAGCCCAGTACCACTAAAGACCCGCCGTGTAGGGCAGCGATGCACGTTAAATCTGTCGAGAGCTGAAACGTCCTCCCGTTGGTGTGGTGTGGTAGTTAGGAGAGGGGGGTGCCAGCTCAGGTGTCGTCCACGTCACTTGACCATGGTTCAAAATTACGTGGTCCGTCGCCAAAAGCCCTCGTGTAGCTGAACAGTGCGACGTTAATATTCACTCACTAATTTTCAATCGTAAATAAAATACTTTTTATTCATCCACTCAAGTTCAAATATATTTTTTTAAAACTTGTAATGAATATCACTTGATGTTAATATAGTTTTTTCGAATATTAATTCATTCATTAAATGTAATTAATGAATGAATAGTAACAAACAAAAATAATAGTCCAACACTGAACTTAAAAAGGAAAATGGCTCGTTTTGTCCTTGTAGCGCAATGGATAGTGTGTTGGACTTCTAATCCAAAGGTCGTTGGCTCGAATCTTACCTGGGACGGCCTAATTTCTGAAAATGTGATTTATGAATGAATAAATAGTAACAAACCATATATAGAAAGGCAAATGGGAAACCGTTTTCTATTTTGCCACTCAATATTGTGATTTTGTCATATGCATGTACATATTTATATTAATTGTAATTATTTAATAAAAAGTAAATAAAATAAAATTTTTCTTTCTTGACCAAAGTAGGAATTGGCTTGAATTTTTTTTTATATTAGTTGTTTAATAATGCCGTCTAACATATCAGCTTCTTTATCAGAAATATTGAATGAATAGGAATTCTATAAAATGAATACATGCCACGGTTTTAAATTAGTTGTTTATCAGAGGCTTGTCTTTCGAATTATCGGCTTGAGAATTTATGATGTAATTTACTGAGAGATTCTTAAGCAGAATTCGCGGAAAGAGTTCAGAGAACTAAGAGCTTCAACGGTAAAGAAATTAATATAATCACCCTATTATGTACTTATATTTAATTTTTTAAAAAATACTCAAAATTTGCATTTTTTTTTTTGTAGAAGAATATCCAACAAAAATATCAAATCCCATTCGTGTTCTTACTCAAGATAACAAGCAGCTATTTTCATACTAACCAATATTTTGGAAAATTAATTCGGGCCACGTTGTCAGAACGGACAAAGACTTAACCACCAATAATGTCTCCAATGCCCAACCAATTGGCACACGGAGAAATGGCAAGCCAAATCTAAGATGGATTGAAAAAGAAAAATATAGAAAAAGACCTCCTAGTTTTGAGAACTAAAATTTGAACAACACATATAGATAGCATTACATTTTTAATGTGTGAACGCTCAGTACATAATTAACTGATTTTCTACAATTTTACTTCATGCATTAAAAAAGTTCATGATTTTTCACATCACCTTAACCTTACTAGAAAAGTTGGCCTTAGCTTTAACCTTAATGATAAACTTTGGCGTTGTCTTAATTTTATGAACAAAGTATAAAGTCTCTAACCTTCATTTTATTAATAAAGTATAATCCACATAGTTTAAAATTTATTGATCGAATAATCTATGAAACCGATGATTACAGAAATTCTGCTTTTTATTATAATGATGCCTTCTGCATTGTTGTAAAAACGAATGTTATTCAATATAATGCAATTAAATATATGGTAAATTAATTCGTATTTTTCTTTTGAATGTGAGGTAATTGGATGGATCTAAAAAAAAAGAAATGTTGAGTTTGCATAAATTTTCCGATTGAGGAATAGAGGGTCTACGATTTAATAAATTTTCAGTATATGAAGCAAATAAAATTTTTAAGATATGTACAATTCGAAAAAAAATTATTGTGGTGCTTACTTGATGTCTTAATTTTTTTATTATTAGATCCGAGGTACTAATCAGCTAGTTCATGCATTGAATGTCTTTGCTCTCCGACACTTTTCAACTGCGGTCTGCGACTGTAAGCTTTATGGGTGAAAATGAAGTGTAGCGTAGTTGCCTATGAGAAGGAGCTGAAGATCCCGAGAACCTTTAAAATGATGGACGTGAGAAAGAAATGTAATACAATTCTGGACACCAATGACTGAACCTGTTTGGAAAGTGGGATGGTCAGTGTAGGTATCAAACACGATACCTTCCTAAACGAGAACACTATCTCCGAAACTTTCAATAATATTAGAAGGAATTTTGCATGATTTCAACTCTTGTAAGATGTATACTCTTCCAGAATCGCTAGTCACATACCCTTTATTTTCTTTCTATAAAAGCTACTTGTCTCCATTTCTAATTTGTATAGTTATTGCGTTTCTTACACCACAAAAAAAGCCGTCAATCGTAAGTTGGCGTTAATGGGACATACTGTACAGGCTGTCGTACAAATAAATCACCAGAGTGTGCAGCCACTTGACTATGGTGAAATGTAAAATTGGTCTTCCAATAATCAGTTGTATGTGTTTCACGATTTCTGCTACTGTTTGTCGCCTATTCTTTCTGGTATTCAAGCCAATATATTAATCGTTCGTGTCTATAGTGGGCCCTGGATGGCTATTAATAAGCACTCAGGCATCTATTTCTACAGTTTGAAATGCTCTCTGTATTTGTAGAGTTTTTCATTAAGCGATTCTGAGCTCCACACCCGCACTTCGACTTTCCTCTATCTTCCTAATGATTCGGTCTTGGGTAAAGTCATCTATATGCATTTAGAACAGTGGCCCCCAAACTTTTTTTGATTGTACACCTCTAAAATGAAAACAAGTATAAGTATACCCCATTTAATATAAAAAATATATACCGAAAAAAATCCAGCGTATAGAGCGACCGGCGTCCACTTTTTAACGAAGAAACCTCAAATGTACGTTTGCAATGCTCTTATGTTTTAAAGCCAGTTATTCAAGGTATTAAACCAGGCTTTTGAAAAAAAAGTATACTTCTAGAAGTACAAGCATTGGCGCAGGTGGTCCTGTATCAAAATCCCTTCGGGCCCTTTTTTAGATATAGGAACCCTGTTAGTGGGATTGTAATTACACATGTTGGGGCCCTGTAGCTTGGGGCCCCCGTATCACTGATATGGTGTTAGCTACGCCCCACTATACCTTAAGTTAAAATATATGTCATTTCTTTTAAATAGACAGTATTTCGATGTATATAGAAGTCTTAATTTTTCTTATGCTTATCTCTTTTATTTTTCTAAAGCAACTATTTTTATATCCGGCGTATAACGCGCACCCGAAATTTCGATTATATATTTTGAATTAAAAGTGAGCGTTACTCGCCGGATTTGATGGTGTATAATCATGAGCCGATTTCTTGTGCGCAACCGCAACAATCCCTTAGCGTAGCCCAAGGGGTACACTTACCACACTTTTTAGACTCCACTGGTCTAGAAGAATGGCTGTTGGACTTATCTCACTTATACAGCAACTCCGTGTCGTTTAATTATAGAATATAGCCCTGTTTCTCTCCGTGCAATAGCTTTCATATAAATGATAAGCGCACATCGCCAGTGTACTTTGAACCCTTCTGACATTAGTAGAGTACGGCATGTTGCACATACATGTAAAAACATATTTCACAGCAGTCGACCCTAGTCTGTCTCTTGATTAGTCCTTCATTAATCCTGCCTGTTCGTTTTGCTGATATTAAATCTCTCAACTTCGTCTTTAATTTATGCACACCACTGGTTATATACGTGTTTGTATGTATTATTTCTCTAACTTGAACAAAATTAGTAGGGTAAAAAATTTTATTCGTTATAATAACATTTTAAAAAATATATATATTTTAAAAATGCGTGTTCTAAAATAATATTACAAATTTCTCTATCATATTTTCAGCAATTCTACGAACAAAATAATTGATTTCAAATATGTTTTTAATAGATAAAAGAAATATATCTGGAGATCTTTTCAATTTTGTACCTTTAAACAACTTTCAATACACTTCCATAAATCTGTGTGTATCTTCAATATATTTTAAAACACGTATCTCTACATTGATTTTGTCAACAATTTTTTTTATTTCCTTTCCTCTTCTCATTTCGCAGCATTATTTGAAATAAATACCTGATTCATGTATGTTAAGTATTCGAAAAGTATTTTTTCTCGCGTTTCGCAGATTTAGTTGAAAGGTATTACTAAATAGTTATCGAACAATAGGAACAATAAAAGAAATATTTATTCGAGACATTTAATCAGAAATAAAACGTTCTAGTGATCGCCTTATTTTCTCATTCGTACTTAAAAATAAAACTGGTGTCTTTCAAATTCTTTTACTATTCTTATTTAATTTTTTTTTTATCATTCCGAACACTGGCAAAAAAAAAAATCCAATTACTTGATATTGATAATCCGATTATAAGTATTAAATTTTTCTCGAAAAGTTATAGAAATAAAAGACTTAAAATAAACTTTACATCATTTTCATTTCCTTTTTATTCGTCCTTTGATACCAAAAGGTCAGCAACCTACAAATAATAATCGAAATTAATCCTGACAAATAATAATGGAAATGATTTGTTAATACAACACACACAGGGAAAAAAAGTCAAATATATTAATTTTTCTTAAATCACAAAACAAAGATATTTATTATGTTCTTCTGAATAGAATTTCTCAGTTAGTTAAAACTCATAATATATTTGTATGAACAGTTGGCTAATTTGATCAAAAAAGGAATACTCATGGCATTAAATCTTAATCCTGCTTAGTTTTTGGTATATTTATTTTGTAGTACTTTTTTTTATTAGTTCAACTTAAGATAATCCAAACAACGCTAAATGATGTAAAATGGCAATGATGTAATACTAATATAAACATTTTTATAATATTTAATATTCTTACAAAACTTTAGAATGTATACGCGATGATTGATATTGAAAAGTTGTAAGCCATTAATAATCATAAATGTAATCTACATAACAACGTGGGAAGTAATTGATTTTGTTTAGTTAGTGATGAGGGATCTATTTATAGGCCATTAAAGTCGAATAGATTTTTCAGTTATCAAATAAATTCTGATGTGATCAAAATTCATCGTTTCATTTTCTGTAAAATAATGTGTATATCAAATGTATATAATCAAAGTAATAAACTACATACATGTACGGATATCATTCTGTTTTGTACATTTATTATTCATTTGAAACACTACGGCATTTCCTGTACAATACATATATTTTATGCATGGCCATTCCAAAAGATACCCCGAAAATTCTTTACAACATGGGTGTCAAACTGAAATGCTAACTTGGGCCAAACAAATAATGTTTAACTAAAGGTGGGCCGCAAAAAAAATCAAGAGACGCGTTAATTTATTTTGAATATACGTTATAATACACATAAATAAAAGAACAAGAAACACACACACGCTTAATGTTTACGTCCAGATATTTGACATCTCTTTTCTGCTACTATCTTTCCTATTTCGGGAAACATTTTGATGTTTTGTTCTGTAAAATCCGGCGTATAACGCGCACTTTTAACACCAAAAATACGATCGAAATTTATGGATGCGCGTTATACGCCGGTTATAAAAATGATTTTTTCAAAAATAACAAAAAGATGAGCACATAAAAAAATTAAACTTCTACCCCTATCGAAATACTGTTTATTTAAAAGAAATGACATTTCTTATGAAATTTAAGAGTTGTAGTTCTAGAAGTAAAACCTGGTATAATACCTCGAATAAATGACTTCAAAACATAAGAAAATTGCATAATTACATATCAGGTTTCTTTGTAAAAAAGGGGGTACGCGTTATATGACGAATATACCTCAAAAATGCAGCTTGAAAGTATAGGTATGCGTTATACGACTGTGCGCGTTATTCGCCGGATTTTAAGGTGTATATTATTGTGTACCGATTTTCTGACCGGGGCGCAAAAATGTTCATTTTGGGCCGCGAGTTTGACACCCCTGCTTTTCAAGTTTCTTATATGCCATTCACATCCATTGGAGTCGCCCAATCGGTATAGTGGTTAGCGACGCTGACTGCGGTGCCGTAGGGACTGGGTTCGAATCCCGGAGAAGACATAGATGTTCGTAAATGTATAGTGCCTCTGCGTCATGGGGGTACTCTAAATAGCCGTCGAGCCGCAAGTCCTCTCGTGTGGTTGGTGGAAGGGGTAGAGAGGGGAGAGGCCCCTGACCACCCCCAGGTGTCCTCCCTCAAAATTGGGGTGTAAACGAGCCAAATCATTCTGTCACCTGTATGGTGCTCAAAGCCCTTTACCATGATGAATTTCGTGGGCCTCGATCTGGCCTTTGTCGATCAGGTGGCATCAGTAACAACATCCATTGGAAGAATGTGGTCCTATAAGATGTGTGATTGTAGTTAATATACCATAACTTATATCCGACTGTTTTTTACCTACTTCTGTCTGAGTTTGTTGTTGTAGCTGCGGTAGCCTAGTAGTCAAGGTAATGGGCCAGCTTGTCTTGAGTTCGAGCCTACTGAAGGCCCTCCGCGTAGGGGAGCAATGCTCGTTAAATATGTCGAGAGCTCAAACGTCCTCCCGTTGATGTGATGTGGTAGTTAGGAGAGGGGGTTGCTGGCTCACAGAGGTGTCGTCCTAGTCACTTAACAATGGTTCAAAATTAAGAGATCCGTCACCAAAGGCCCTCGAGCAGCTTAACAGCAAGACGTTAATATTCACTCTCTGATTCAATTGGTTTTTTTTAACATTGTATTCCTTAAGCTACAGTAGAACTACTGGTGACGGACTTCGTATTTTCGAGATTCAGTTGAACAACTGACGAGTATGATACCTGAGAAGGCATTCCACAATCCAAACTTCCACATCACGTTATCGAGAGGACTTTGAGCCACGACAGGATTCCTTTATGCTGTC
This sequence comes from Trichonephila inaurata madagascariensis, assembly GCA_019973955.1. Taxonomy (NCBI): domain Eukaryota; kingdom Metazoa; phylum Arthropoda; class Arachnida; order Araneae; family Nephilidae; genus Trichonephila; species Trichonephila inaurata. The sequence continues at coordinate 162,353 of BMAV01024309.1, read as the reverse complement.
AAATGTTGATTGTTTCACAAGGGTAAGAATTACACCCTCCCACACACAAAAAATGTATTAATTAAAAATTTTTAAGGATGTTTCTTTGGACTCCATTTAAGTTCATGTAACTTATTAGGGTATTCCGGCGTAAAATGATTTTTTTGGCCCTTCAAGTTGAGTAAAAAATACCGTACACATTTTCGTATGTAATTACCATCATGAAGAATTCGTAAGCCCTTATAGTAATTGTCGTGAGGATCTTCATGAAGAAGGATTATTAAAGGAGGAGGATGTAAAAAATATTAATTAAGAGTCATTTCAACTCATAATCAGCCTCTTAGCACTTATGACTGGATGTCATATAATTTGCCACTATTAGTTTTAGACTATTCAGTCTCGTATTTAAGATGCCCCTATAAATCAAGTTGATGAGTACTTTAAAGAAGTCGTTTAAACACTTGTTCTTCTTCTGTGTTTGGAACCCCACAAGGGTTATCTCCACATTTTCTTTTTTCAAGCAAGAGAACGTGGAGCGGGTTATATATCTATTTATAGTAAAATACGTTTAACGCGAAAACACTTAAGACGAAATATTGGTTAACAAGAAATAATACAGTGGTTCTGACAGACTCCTTTGTATTTTTATGCATGTTTTTTCTCTTCACACGGAACGAAAATCTCTTAATATGAAAATATATCCCTTCTGAGAACGAGGAAAACATTAGCCGGATTGGACTGTCCTACTGTATCATCGGAAAAATTCATTGTGCAGTAGATAATGACAATAAGTGAACTGCCGCAATTGCGCCAGATAAAGACATTTTAGAGTTCGATCATTGTGTGAGATGAAGATTCCGACAGTGAAAAAATGAAATGAATGATGCAGCTCCTGTTCCCACGTCATCCGAAATGAGGAACATTCTGAAAAATGTTCGTAGTTATTTAGACACATATTCCAATGGTGAAATGAATAGAAAAATAGTCGATATCGAAGAATTTGATGTTAAAACGATGACGATGCAAAGAAAAATACCTGATTATTTCCCAAAAACTCAATAAATGTTTTGATTTTCAAGAAACTTGAAAAAATTGTATTAAGTTTCTTTAAGTTCTTGTAAATGATTTTCAACTGATATTTATCAAATATATGCTTACCCATCAAAAAAGAAAGAAAAACTGCAATGGAAACAAGAAAAAAGAATGTCGAAGAATAAACTGTATTTTCAATATTAAGGAAATAATTTTATATTAAAATTAACGAATTTTAAGGACATTTTCTAATTTAAAGCATACAAGTAATACTAAACATATATTATTTTATAACTAGAACAAGGGGCAACTCCACTGAGGATGAAAGGGGATATCGAAGATGTTTCTAGTGAACTGGACAATGGGGATTAAAGGTTGCACTTCTTGAATGAAACGTCCAGAACTCTATTGTTCTCGGTTAATTAGGATCTATTAAAACAGGTTCCAAGATTTATGACCACCACAAAATGTGTTAAAGAGAGAATAACTTGAAATGTTCAGAAATACTTTAAAAATAAGGAGAAAGAAAAAGTTCGTTATATAGAAAATACTCTTCGCTATAGAGAGGTTATTTTACGAAGAAAATCGTGAAATGTTGAAGGTTCCAGTAAGAAGTTCGCTATATAGAAAAATTCGCAATATAGAGGTTCGACTATATATATGTAATCCGAGTTTGTCTCTTCCTGGAACTACTTGCACTGACTTCGCTTTCTCGCTCTACCGATGCCTGGTGGATGTAGTGGATGCGCTCTAGTCATGTTGGAGTACCTACCGATTAGTTAATGTAATGAATTAAAACTGCGTTCAACGATTACTTTTGTATTCAAAATCTCTCAGAAACACGCCAGATAAAAACTGTCCCAGATATAACGCGAGCTTTCTGATAAACTCAAAAAGATTTTTTGATAGTTTTCATAAGCAAATAATTGTTTTTCTTTGGTATCTAAAATACATACACTTAAAATTCTACAAATTTATTATTTAAATTCCCAATTAATAGAATTTGAACACAATATTTGCTTTTCGAATTAATTTAACTTAAGATACAATAGTAAGCTTTCATATTTCAAAAAATATGTCATATTAATAAAACAAATATGTTCATAAAGTAACACAGAACTGTGGAAAAAACGAGAAACTAGATATTTATACAATGGGCAAAAGGGATGTATTACATCCTAAATTACACGAAAGCAGATTAATCTGTCAGAGCCCATGACTGCTCTTATGTGGTAACTGGCTTAGTTATAAAATGTAATAACACAAAAATATTAGGTTAAAAAAGATAATAGTTGAAATCATATACACATACTACAATAACATCTAAACATGATTTTTTGACTTTCGGGAAGGAGGGAAGAAATATAGAAAATATTTTGTTATTTTTTCCTTTTCACCTTTCCTTTTCCTTCACGATAATCATCTGGAAAATAAATATCCAGATATAAATATCTATTCAACCAACATGTGGTTTATAATTCCGTGTAAAATATTAAGAAATCGTATGAAAGGTACATATAAAACTTACCGCAGATAAATTAAGAAACACACATGATTTTCGTTTTTCTAAGAAAAACAATGAAATCGTTCTTCGTGATTCTTAAGAACAGTGAAATTTTAAGAATCGGAAAGTAAAGTGTTATACTAAGTGTAGATTGAGATTTGCGGTATGATTGAACAACATGGAAGCAACATTTCCAGAAATAAATAATGCATGTTACTATACTGTATTGATATAACATCTGCAAAAATGATTAATAAATATTGTTTTTAAGAATTCTGCGATCAATCATTTTCATAAATACAGAACAGTGATTCTCAACCACTGTGACGCGGCACTTTAGTGTGCCGCCAAATATTTTAAAATTATTAATTATACTTTGAGAAAAAAAATCCAGAACTGAATCATTCAGCTGTTTATTGAAACAAACTTATTGTGTTCGTGGTATATTAAACTTATCCTTTCATAGATAAATGGATACAAAAAATATGTTTCAGTTCGTAATCCCTTTAAGATAGGGGATACATCTGTAAAAGAATTAACTCTGAATGAGGAGAAAAAGCTAATTTCGCTCTCTAATAATCGAGATTTAATTTCAAAACTTTTAAAAGAGTCAGTTAATTCATTTTGGATTAAAACTAGAGGCGCGATTATCTCATAAAATAGCCCCAAAAGAGCCTTAAAAATATTGTTACAATTTTCTACGTCTTATTTTTGTGAATTCGGATATTTTCAGCATTAACAAATATAAAAACCAAATAAATAAATAAATAAGATCGAGACATTTAAATGTAGATGACGAAATGAGAGTGGGATTATTATTTTTACGACACAATATAAACGAAGTTATCAAAAATCATCAAGCTCAGTTTTCCCATTAAATGTATTATCATAATTAATTTGTAACTAATTACTCGATAAACATTTTGTTGTCTTTGTCGTACATATTATTTTATTTAACATTGAAAATTATTATCATAAACTCTTTTTAACATAGTGTATTATGGATAAATAAAATTCTTTTAAACTTATTTTATTATTAGTGTGTCGCCAAATTTTGAAACTGTTAAAAGTGTACCGCAACAACAACAACAACAAAAAAAAGGTTGAGAATCACAGGTATAGAAGTAAGATAATTGTTGTATTGTGTGTGTTTAGAGTGAAAAATACACACACGCACATTATATAGGCATGTTTTTAAAGTCAATCATTTGAAGTTTTAATAGCATAAATTAATAGCAATCTTATTTGAAAACACATTTAAAATCCTTTAAATGTAACAAGCATGTGTGGTTTTCATTGCGCAGTTTTTTTTACATTCAATTGTTAGAAAAAAATAAATATAGAGCAATATGATTTTATTTCCTACAATGATTTCACAGCCGTCCACAGCTTCAAATTAAGTGATAAGCCTTAACATTTTGTAAATTAAATTAGCCATTTTATTCGTTTGAATTAATTAGAATTGCGGGAGGTGTATTCGCAGCAGTCTACGCCATTTTGAACATTAGACAAGAGTCAAAAACGAAAACATAACTCGCAACTACTCTATATTATGTGAAGACTTTCACGACTACG
>BMAV01024309.1:132136-142754 GCA_019973955.1 Trichonephila inaurata madagascariensis | reverse complement strand
ACTGCCATGCGCACAATTTTCCTGTCCTCACGTGAAGTGGTGCACTGAGGTGGATGTGATCGACCACGTCAGTCCGTCGTAACCTCCTGCATCCAACGGTCTCATATCCGCATTAAAGTTGTTTGGTTTCGTCCAACACGACTACCGATTTCCCTGAAAGATAATCCACAATCTCGGTAGGCCACTATCCTTCCTCTGTCGAACTCAGATACTTGATCAAAAGCTGATCGCTGTTTTCTACGAGACATAACTGATCGTTTTTTTGAAAAAACCACAAGAAAAACACAATTGCCGAACTTGATCGTCAAAATCTCCAAGCCTTAAATAGCGCTTTGAGGTGGCGCCACAGGCGCGCGTGATGTGTGTCTGTGCTGAAATTCTAATCATTTGCATATCTCACCTCCGCTAATGCATGTAGTAAATTTCATGTTGTTTGCATGCTTCCTTCAGGGTGCAGCATTTACGATGGCCAGTAGTGTATTTAAAAGAAATGACATACTTTATTAACTTAATGGGTTGTAGTTCAAGAAATATAATATCTTCTTCTAAAGTTTGTAATAATATCTCGAATAAATAACTTCAAAACATAAGAGCTTGTGACGGGTCTTTATGCAATCTTCATCAACTAATCCTCTTGGGGAATCTTTGGGCTAGCTTTCGCGTTTATTTCACAGTCATCTCTCTCAAGAAGAAATACTGAGATGCTAATTAGTTAGAGTATATAAAGTTAGAGTTCAATAATCATAGTAGTTCAGAAGGAGCGGAGCATCTGAATGCAGCGTTACTAATGTGAGATGTAGAATTTACGCGCATCTTGACTAAAGGACGGATTTTGACTACTAGACTAAATTAGTGGAACAAAAATTAATAGGTTAGGTTTATTAAAGCTAAACTAATCTGATTAAGTGCGCTTATTCACTTAAGGTGGTTGCGTTCTTTATATCACTCCTAGGGCTTCCTTTTGTAGATTACTTTGTTGTGGAATAGTACAATTGAATAATAATAAATTAGATTTATGAGGGAGAGTTCTGGTCATGCTTCGTTCCCTCCCCCCACAGCTTTAGGTAGACAAGATAATGAGGAAGCGATTTCAGGGGGAAGTCGTTTACAAGCTAAGCTCGTACATTTCAGGTTTCTTCGTAAAAGGAGTGCACGTTATACGGTGAATATACCTAAAAATTAAAAATTATAGCTTGAAAGTAAAGGTGAACGTTATATGCCGGATTTTACGGTATTTATTGTAATATATTCTTGTCATGGCTTCACCCTACCTGTTCCCATCTCTACCTAGTCTATTATGTCCCTTCTCCTGAATAATTAACGAGGAACCTGCAGTAATAATTGAAAGATTCAGTTGGTTTCACTTCCTTTGAATTTGAATAAATTTTGGTGAAATGAGAATGTACTTGCAGAAAGAGTAGAACCTATGGAACAAAATAAAACAAAAATAAAAGAAAATTTCACAGGTATAAAGAATTAACCAAAATAAAGAAATTATCTTAAAGAGAGTCATTTAAAAATTGACTTTAAATTTTGAAATCATTTCATAAGAAAGAGGAAAATATTTGTCTGCTTTTTTTATTTCATACTGGAAGCGCTTGTCCAGTTCATTCTTTTCGATGCCATTCACTTACTGAGAGATACAACCGTAGTTATATTAAAATCATCGTTAGATTATTTTTGTTTTGGTGCAACTCATTTATATATAAAATAAATTTAGATTGATGTTTTAAAAGAGTTGTTCTCAGCATACTTCTATCAGACTTCATTTTCTAACAGTTATTTAGAAAAATCCTGAAAAAGAAAAAGTTTAGTTAATTTTTTTTTTATTTTTCAATTGAATCAGGTTTTTACACAGGCCCACAATATAACTCTAGTAACAATTGAATAAAATCAAGCCAGGAAAAATTCTCATTAATACCTTAGTAAATCTCATTATAGTTATTTGCTTGTGAAAAATATATCAAAAGAATAATAAACAAAATATTAAAAGAATTTATCAAATAATTTAGTAACCATCTAGTAAAAGTTTCGACCAGTTAATGAATTTTTCCAAAAGTTGTTTAACATTTTATTCTTTATATCAGCTTCTTTTAGAGAATTTTCTGTTAGAGATAGACGATATTATTTTGAAGAAATAGAATTACTTGATTTCGTATATGTTTCGTATCAAAATAAATATCAAGTGTATTCAAAATCTTTTATTAAAAGTGTCTAAAAAATAATTAAAAAGAAAATTCTAAAATACCTTTATTTATTACACCATCCCTTTATCTCTATATAATTAACGTTCTATTCATAAAGGTGTGCATATTTAATCGTATTAAAATTTTTTATTTACTAAGTTTGTAACTCAAAACTCAAACTTAGTGGTGCAACAGCCCATGAGGGTCAGGGCCTACTGTGCCCATCCCAGTATATGTGACCATTGGTCGCTGAGGTGCATAAGCATGTCCCGATTAGGTGGTCAGTCAGAAGCAAGACCTCCAGTGTTATTAATTCCCCAAGAAAGCTTGGTACTCATTTATCAACCCACTGCAGTAGGGATGAAAGGCTGAGTTGACCCACCCCGGGAATAGAGCCAGGACTTGTGGTGTGGAAGCGCGATTCGCACCACTCGGACACTAGGCCTACTAAGTTAGTAACAATAAAGTATTTATTCTGATTTTAAAATCTTATACTCTGTTTCAAAATAAAAAAAAACTACATTAATTATTGTATTACAAATTCACAAATACTTGAAAAGGAAGGTTTTATTAAAAATTTTATGTACCATAATATCTAGCGTATAACGCGCACTTTTAACACAGAAGTTAAGATCGAAATTTCCGGGTGCACTTTATATATCGTGTATAAAAATGAGAGCTTTAAATATAAAAAAGATAAGCAAAGAAAAAAAGTTGACTTCTCCATAAATCGAAATACTGTCTATTGAACAGAAATGACATTCCTTATGAACTTAAAAGGTTGTAGATCCGGAAATATACTATTTTTTCTAAGACTTGGCATAAAACTTTGAATAAATGACTTGAAAACACACAAAACAGCATTCCGCGCGTATATTTCAATTTTCTTCGTAAAAAAGGGAGTGTGAGTTATACGGCGAATATACCTAAAAATTAAAAATTGCAGCTTGATAGTATAGATGCGCGTTATACTCCGGATTTTACGGTAATTAACATTCCACTTAAATCATTAAACTACGTTGACTAATACTTTTGTAATCTTCACTATTGTATTTAAATTTCATAATGTTTATAAATTTTACGGTGTGTGTTTTATGTAAGTGAAGTTTTACAAATTCTTTTCTGTATTTTTAACTTTTTCTAAATGCTTATAATTTTTTAAGAATGTTTCAAAATACAACTGATTTGAAAATTTCTCAAACTATAAGTTCGATATAGACATATTGAAAATTTATCGATTGTAGAACACAGAAATGTTAATATCAACGGAAAATTTTTCACTTTTCTCTATTATTTTTTCTCATTCATTCTCGTATTCTGCATATACGACGGAAAGTTAAAAAGTAAAGGGACTTGCAATTTCTCTTTGCGAGGTTTAGATACAGTGCTAGTATAGAGCGCTGAATGAGGGGTAGTCGGCAACACTTCTACTAAACGAGTCACCCGTCTTTCTTCGTAGTCATTGGAGTTAAGGATGGTGATTCTTTCCGAAAAAGATCAATTTTTAAATCGATTCGAATCGTAACCTGATGAATCGATTCACAAAAAAATCGAGGTCTAAAAGATCGATTTCTAAAACATCGATTTTTTGCAAGTCTGTATTTACAATGTAAATATATATTAAATCCACGTTATGAAAAACAAGAAAGATACCATAATAATTGATCTCTTATCAGTAAAATCAGGGGATTATTTTAGTTCAGGGAATTCGACAATTACAATTATTTTTATTACCATATCAATGTATCAAGTATAAAAGAAGACATTTGTTTTCTAAATGTATTTGTTACATTAAAAAGTTTAGAAAATAGATTATATAGTTTATGGGTGGTTCCCAGTGCTTAATATCTACACTTTTTTTAAAAACAACAGTCTCTTATCCAAGTGGTTTCGCTCATCACTTGCAATGTTGCCGGCAATCGAAAAAAGGCACTCACAAGGAACAGATGATCCCACGATACTCATACACATCATGGCTATTGAGTGAACGTGATGACAAATAGAGTTTTTTTGTTCTTGCCAGTAAAGTATAGGATAATACTTCAGGTGCACAACTGCCTGTGATGAATAGTGTTTAAATTCTTCATTTTTTATGGTTTTTTTACCAAAACGGAAAAAAATCGAATGTCGATTTTCTAGAATGAAATATCGGCTCAGTGCTATATATCGATTTAAAAAAATCGATTTTTTTTGGCTCGAGAAATCGATTTTTCGATTAATCGATCTCAGATCGCCATCCCTAGTTGGAGTGCAGCAAACCGTTCAACATAGCAACTCGATTGACGATCTGTACCAAGAAGGAAATTCGCTTTTTGTTTTCGGAAGGTGTGAAACCTGCGCAAATTATTCGTCGCATGCAAGTGCAGTGTGGTGGCAGCTGTTTATTGCGAGGCAAGATTCACGAATGGACAGAGCGCTTCAAACAGGGAAGAACTTCTGCATATGACTCCGAAAAACCGGGCAGTCCATCCATATCAACCACTGAGACCAATGTGCAAGTTGTTGAGGGTATATTGATGGAAGGAATGTCTAGTATCTACCGCAGGTATCAGTGGTGCCCACAAAAAAAGGGGGGGGGCCCGGATGTGGACCCCCCCCCATAGTCCTTGATTTTTTTTTCTTGGTTAATTATAATCCTATGCGTATAGTATGTAAAATTTAATTAAGTATGTGTTATTGATAATTAATTTTATTAATTAATGCTAATTATTTATTCAATTATTAATGTTTTACTGATTTTGTTACCGAAAATCGACAAAATCGAAAGAATATGTTGGGCGGCGTATCGGAGCACAATACGAGAATGGTGAACTTAAGACTCTTCCCCTCCCCCTTCCTTCCCCTTGAAGAATTCTCGTGTGCGCCACTGGCAGGTATCATACCTTCCGCTAACGAAAAGCGAATCATTGCCTTCCTTTCCTCCTTGGTGCAGATCAGTGATTCCCAAAGTGGTCTGTATAGACCCCCAGGGGTCTATGACGACCTGCAAGGGTTCCCCGTCAGTGAAAAATAATTTGGGGGTACATGATGTGTAAATGGGGGTCTACGATAGTGGCTTTCATTAAACGAGATCGTGACTAATATTAAAAGGAAATTTAATCAAGCGGAAACTAGGCTTACTTATTTAACAAATTTATTTACTACATTTAATGAGGTTAATTTGCAGTTACAAGGCGACAGCATAAATTTTATTAAAACAAGGACCACATTTTAGCCTTTCTTGTGCAAGAATTAAGCTAAAAGAGTATAATTTTGGACATCGCCAACAATTAAAAATGCTCTTTTTTTAAGATTTTGAAACGAGGTTTAAGAATGTTTTGACTATCGTAATACAACAGTAGGCAATGAATTCATACGGTCATTTCGAAAAGAAAAATGTCAGATTACAAGAATTAGGCACTAGGAATAGGCACCAACGAATATCTTAAAGTAAAGTTTAGAAACGGATGTCAACAATTTTGGCTTTAAAAAGATATGCCTGTTATTTATTCCATATTACGAAATATCTTGAGAAAGTTTTAATTGTTTTTTCGATTGAGAAGGAGTTTCAGGGCACTTTCCAATCCCAAAACAAAAAAAGAAAGAAGAAAATACTGGACACTATTAACCGAGGAGATATTTAGGGTTAAACTTGATAAAGATTAATGCCAAATGTTGAAAATTTTTGTTATTGTATCCCCAAATTCATCCCTCCCACTAAAGGCATTTGTTTGTTGCACAGTTATTTTATGTAACAATTATTTTATGCATTCATTAAATTTTAATTTAGTTAATTAAGATGTGTTTTCTTAAGTTTTAAACACTACAGTTAAAAATTGTAATCTTTTAAAGTAAATAGTACCTGCTGTTAAGGGGACACAGTACGATTCAATTGACCAAAATCGGTCAAAAAATCAAATTTAATTTTTTAGCCTAAATTTTTCTTTATATACTTTTCTATAACCTCACAAAATTTGAAATCTCTAAACCTAAAATACGCAGAATTATGATAGCTTTTACGTTCGTTTTTATTCACATCCCTATGGCAAATCAAAACTTTAAACTGCCGTATCTCAGATAGATAAAATAACTATTTTGTCTTCATTTAAAATGCTAAGGCTTTTTTTTATTGCGCCTAATGCTTTGACATTTTTTTTACCTATTCCCAATAGTGCATGTAACAAAAGTTGGTATGCATTTTTGAATCAAAGCAATATTTATTTTTTAAAAAATAATTAAACTCAGAATTTATACATTTTTTAAGGAATTTTCAATAAGCATTCATAAAAAGAAGTATTGTAAGAATACCAATCACGTTAACTCAAAACCCATACCAACTTTTATTACACGTAGTTTGACGTACTTGTAAATCAAATTTCATGCGTGTATGCCAATTTTTGTAGAAGTAGTATTTTAAAATCACTTCAAAAATTTCAAGTTTTTTCCTTAAAAAATTACATGGCTAGCTTTTTATGAAATTTTGAGCACAAAATATGTTTAACATGGTATACATACATAGGAGGCAACAAAAAAAATATTAAAAATCCTTAAATTAAAAATTTTTGAGTAAATCGTACCATGTCCCCTTAAAAAACATTTAAGTTGATAAATTTGCAAAAAATTAATATTAGGTAAGTAAGGAGTCTAAACTGAAAACCTATCAAGGGGTCCATGAGGCAAAAAAGTTTAGGAACCTCTGGTGCAGATCGACAATAATCGGATCGCCCCCGAAGGAAGACGTGTACACGTGGAGTCAGGGAATACCTGTTTCCCTCCTTTAGTTCTTAAGCTATTTTTTTCTGTAACTATAATTGATATGTGTTTTGGAAAGTAAGAAAATTAAAATAAGAATTGTTACTGTAATGGAATGCATTCTTTATTTCAATACAACGAAGACACGACATGGGGAATTGTCATAAGATTTAAATTTCTTTTAGTTATTCTGAAATGCACATATAATAAAATTAACTGATTTTCTATAAAATCATTGAATTTGAAATTTATAAACTGGAAAAAAATTAAAGATTACGAGAGAGAATTATTAGAATAGCTTTATGTAGCATATCATGAAAGACTAGGAAAAGGAATTTAATGTCAAAATATTGATCCAAAAAAAAATTAATAAATAAATAAAAAAAATGCTGTAAAAATTTCAAAAACTGAAAATTTTTTCCAAAATGTTTATTTTTTAAAGAATATTCGACATGATATCCTTTTTTTCACGAATAGCTTTTCTGCGTCAAAAGGGTTATAATTCAATTAAAGTTACTTCGTTTTTACAGAAAATAAAGAAGAATGTCAAATGACAATTTGTTACCATTTATGGAAGGAAATTATTAGAGAAACTTATAACCGATTGATTTTAATTAATATCGTATTCTTTCGAAGCTACAATAGGGCTATTGGAAATGGATGTCGGAATTTAGAATGACTTTCAAATGATGAGAACAAAACCATAGGGGATGCACCACTCTCCAAACCTTCACACTAACGTGAGAACTTTGAGCCTTGACAGATTTAATGTGCATCAGGCACTCTACACGCGGAGGAAGAAACACAAACGGCATACATTACAAAATAACTTAATTTCATGAGGAAGAACTATATCTTATAAAATGGTACGAAGAGGGTGATGATCAATAAGTAGAGATCTCTCTCTCGAATTCCTATTCGATAAATCATAAAATTTGAATACAATTCAAAGTCTAATAGATTTTGAAACACTCGATTCTATTGTTTTCACCCTTCTCTAAATTTCTCTCAGTTAAACTAAAACACTTCCCATACAAATATATATATATATAGAGAGAGAGAGAGAGAGACAGAGAGAGAGAGTGTGTTAAAAAATAATTGTCATTTAATTGAAGGATCATCTGTATGTAATACGATTCATTTAAAAGAACAGTAATAAAAATGATAATCAGAATAAACAGCTGAATGTGTTTTAGGAGAATAATTTAAAGTATTATTAGTATTTGTGAATATTTGATGCATGTAAGACATTTGCAACCATACCTCATAGGGGAAAATTAAATTTTCAATTCACTTAAAGTATCCAACTACGTTCGGAATCGTGATTCTAAAAAAGCGCATAAATGGATACTTTTCATGATATTTAGTGTCACTTAGATTAGAATACATGTATAAAATTGTTTTAAGGACATTTTGACAAAAAATATTTTTAAATTCAAAAATTTGGCAAAAAAGTAACTTAGAATAACCTTTTTTCAAAATGTTCTCCTTTTATAAAAAATGCTTCTAAAATAATAATATTTTGCTTATATAAAGTAAAGACTTCTCCAAAGAATCTGAACTATTTTTTTTTTTGAAAAATTCACATTATTTTCAGAGTTACAACCCATTGAAATAATTATCGGCGTTTTTTTCTTAAAATTGATCCCCTCTGTTGTCGTAAAACATGGATAAACCCTCTTCTAAGTCATGTATTTCAAAAATTCTAGTTGAGCCTCTGTACAGAGATTTGAACTATATACGGGCAAAATATTATTATATAATAGAAGCATTTTTCACAAAAGGAGACTATTTTGAAAATGGGTCATCCTATGTTCATTTTTTGTCAAAATATTGTACTTAAATAATTTTTTATTGTAATACACAATTCTTAAAACAATTTTATATACATTTTATAATCTAAGTGACACTAAATATCACAAATATTATCCATTTATACGCTTTTGCAAAGTAACCTTAATTAACAGCAATTAAAAAAGTTAATTAAATAAAATGTTTTAAATAAAAATTCTTTTATACACTCACTTTATCATAACGATACTAAATTGCGTTTTCAACATCAAAAGCGCAGTGAACATATCGAATTGCCAAGCAAAGAAAAAAAAAATTGTCACATTCCTATTCGTGGGAGGGCTGAGCGAATCGAAACTTATTGATTATTTTCATTTCAAGCAGACGTTCTGTTGCTGGAAAAGGGAACGACCATTATATATTAATGAAGAGTACTTGGTACCATATAATTGGAATAAGCGATCGATGCGTATCGAAGCAGTGTGCACCTCTAGTTTTTGATCCTTAAAAACATCGAAAGAACTGATTTCGTAGTATTTGAAGAAAAGTAAACTCATTTTAATCAACTTTTGGGGGTAACTATTTATGCCGATGTGAAAGATTTTGATCAAATTTAATTTTTATTTCAGATTCAGTTAATTTTATAAGTCAAATTTATTAGATTATTTAAAAACAAAAATCTAATTCTTTAGCACTGGAGATGTTTTTAAGCTCAATGTAAATTCAGCTATGGAAGTTCCCCGTATTTAGTTTTAGTGATTTTATATATTGTGATACCCCCCACCCCACCTGGGAGTACCATCTCTTCATCTACGTGACCTAGATTTGTGGGAGGTAATAATTAAGAATTGATCACCCAAGCTAGTTATAATAAATCCAATTTATTATTATCCAAATATATTGAACAAAGCAAGTCTTACAATAGGAAGGCAATCAGGAGTGATATAACGTATTCCTAAATTCTATGTAAATTAGCGCCTGGAATCCTAACCACTTATCTTTAAGCAAAGTTATCCTATGAATCTTAATCTTCCTTAATTTCTTTGACTTACTAAAGCCCGTTCTATACTTATTCTTCTAAGTGTAAATCCTTACCGTCAGCTCACGGCGTCCAGCATCTCAGCTTCTTTCCTCCTTCTTCTCTGAGATTACAAAACCTCCACTTGAGAGGATTGGTTGTGAGATAACTCAATGCTGGCCCCAAAGGTTCCCCAAGAGGATTAGTATGAAAACACGGTAAATCCCGGTCACAATATATATATACTATTCCTTGAAAATAATATATATATATACTATTCCTTGAAAATAAGTTAAGAGGTTGTGGTAACCTAGTGGTGATTGTCATGGATTCGTAGCCGGCATGTTATGAGCAACCCCTAGCGCAACTCAGGACCCACCGTATAGAGGGGCTCATGCACGTTAAATCTGTCGTAGCGCAAAGTCCTCCCCCAGTGGTGCACACAAAAATTGTTCGAGGGGGAGGGGGTTTCAGGATCGAAAGTCCACCATTCTTGTATCATACCTTTATACACCTCCAAACATATTCTTTGGATTTTGTCGATTTCGGGAACAAAAACAGTAAAAAGTAAGTAATTTATAATCAATAATAAGCATTAATTAATAAATTAAATTGTTAATAACAAATACTTAACTAAATTTCAAGTACTATGTACATAAAATTATTATCAATTGAAAAAAAATCAAGGGTTATGGGAGAGGGGAGGGGTTCGGTTCGATGGACCTCCCCCCTCCCACTTGTGTGCTCCACTGTCCTCCCATATGGTGTTGCGTGGAAATTCGGAGAGTGGAGCCATTGCAATTGACCTCTTCGTCAGTTGACCATCGTTCAAAATTACGAGGTCCGTCGCCAATATATGTTGATTATCGCCCTTATGTTGATTATCAGTGCG
>BMAV01024309.1:92919-131065 GCA_019973955.1 Trichonephila inaurata madagascariensis | reverse complement strand
AGTTAGATAAGCATATTTCGGAAGAATAGGAAAGTTAGATCACATTACTTTAAGGGAGGCAATTGAGATTAAATAGAATTCATTATGGTGCTATTAAGACTTACCGCCTGGCGCGGACGAATGATAGAACTCGTTATGGTACTATTAAGACTTACCGCCTGGCGCGGACGAATGATAGAACTCGTTATGGTACTATTAAGATTTACCGCCTGGCGCGGACGAAAGTGCGCTGACGCGCGAAACACGACTTCTCTCGACGAATGTTAGTGGGCCTCTGGCGAAAAAGGTTCATGTCGGCGTTTTTAAAAAGGACGCTAGATGGCGTTGATGTGGAATACTGTTTTGATTAGAATTGCCGACCTCGGTAAATGTGATATGATCTAACTTCTTACAAATGGAATATCCTACATATATATATATAATTCAAAGATGAATATATAGATCTTTAAATTCTAATGAGAGTCTCTATTTTTATTAACAGTAAAATTTTTGAAAGAAACATTTAAAATTTATGCAACATTTTAAAAACTTTATTTGTCTAAAATTCAAAAGAAGAATAGCTTTAACAAAAAAAGGGAATTCTCTCTCTCTTATAATATAAAATACATAATGTGTACCTTCGATTATCAGATTTTAGGTTGTTATTCCATTTTTTTCACAATTAACTCTCTTTCTACCGATGGTTCTTATAAGTACCACTCACTTTAAGGTATCCGAACACGTTCGGGGTACTTTTTGACAAAATAACATAGTTAAACATTATAAATGCTTTTATAGGACTCAATACCAATAAATACTAATATTTAACCAACAGTATTTAAAATAAATTGCCTAAATTTCACACAAATCACAATTATAAGTGAAATTTTAGCAATACTTTTGTAAAACTTCAAAAGAATTGGAGAAAGAAGTAATAAATTTATATTAGTAAAAGTATTACTAAAACTAATTATAGATGTATTTATCCAGAAAATGTATTAAAATTTTAATGTTTTATTAAAATTTGAAAATTTTAGAACTTATTGAGTAAATATTATACGAAAAGTCACATTCTTTGAGACCATTATTTAAACAACAAGCCATAACTCAAAAAGTATTCGTACAATAAGAAATATTTTAGTACATTCTCCAGAAAATAACATAAATATTACGTTCAAAAAGTTTTATAGAAATACATTCGTAATATTTTGAGTTATCAAATTTTGAGCAATTTAAATGCCCACTTACGGTAGATCAAAGACCCACTTCCGGTTTTTCTAACTTTATAAAATTGATTGTAACTTGGCCTCCAGGTAGCGTAGAAACAAAACAAAGTATGTTTTGTAAAGCCAAGAGATAGCTTAAGTAAAAAACAAAAATATCTGTCTTCACCAAGTTTGGTCATTTTCAACGTGTTCGGATACCTTAAAATTACATAGAATAACCATTTTTATGAATACTCTGACGATACATAGCAGGAATATTCTTTTAATCCACTCTTCCAACATATATGGAAGCACGGGTTCTATAATGAGTATTTTAGAGAGGAAGGTGAATAGTTTTATAGCAGAAACTGTGTTTTCAGCGCATTGCGAAGATCGTCATTTTTGTTCCGAAAAAATAGTTAATGTCAAAATATGTCTTGTTTTTTTTGTATGTAAATGAAGGCCTTAGAAAACTATTTGACTATTTATTTTAAGTGAACAGTGTATATAATTAATTTTACAGTTGATTATCTTTAATTAATTAATTAGCTCTAACGGGTTAAATTTTCTAAAATTGCGTATTTTGTTTATTTATATCCTTTAATTTTCAATGTAGTGATTAAAAAAAATATTGCATCAAAAAAACTGCAGTAAATCATATTGCGGTAGATAAAGGGTTAAACGAACATTAAGTCCAGATTTATCTCAAGTAAAACTTATTTTGAGAGTAACAATCAATTCTTCAACATGCCAACGGTACATTCAAATTCAAAGTTTATTCAAACCTTACCTTGTCATTTGAAAAGCATAGCCTTTTCTTTTCCGACATTGATGACATTAAACATCTCTTTTAGTGTAGCTATTTAGAGCGTTATCGTTCATCTTTCCGCATGAATATGAATATATATATACACATATTGCAGAGGTGGACGCTATAAATAGCACATGATAGGATAGTATTTTCTTTTTCTTCTTGTATTCAACAAAAATCGATATTTGAAGCTATTCCATGTCAGCTATTTAATAGGTTACAAACGCACTGATGTTAGATGGAGTCATGAATATCGCATATAAGGCAATGCTATCTATTTTTTATAACCCCGCGAAGAAGAACATAACAATGTCAAATGCTATTGAAATGTTCTTTAGAGGTATTTCAGTATTTTTTTTCCTTCGATTTTATGTTCTATATACATATACACTAAGAAATTTTAGATCACAATATTTTATATCAAGCATTAAGGTATCCGACTACGTTCGGAACCGTGATTTTGCAAAAGCGTATATAAAGGGATAATATTTAGGATATTTAGTGTCACTTAGATTAGAAAATGTATATAAAATTGATTTAAGAATATTATTAAAATAAAAAATTATTTTAGTACAATATTTTGACGAAAAATTAACATAGAATGGCCCATTTTCAAAATATTCTCCTTTTGTGAAAAATGCTTCTATTATAATAACATTTTGTGTCTGTATATAGCTCAGACCTCTCTACAGAGGCTCAACCAGAATTTTTGAAATATATAACTTAGAAGTGGGTTTATCCATGCTTTGTGACAACAGAGGGGAGAAATTTTAAGAAAAAAACGCCGATAATTGTTTCAATTGGTGGTAACTCTGAAAATAATGTGAATTTTTCAAAAGTCCTAGTTCAGACTCTCTGGAGAAGTCTTTACTTTATATTAGCATATACACACACAAAATAATATTATTTTAGAAGCATTTCTTATAAAAGGAGAACATTTTGAAAAAAGATTGTTCTAATTTAATTTTTTGCCAAAACATCGTATTTAAATAAATTTGTTTTGTCAAAATGTCCTTAAAACAATTTTATACATGTATTCTAATCTAATTGACACTAAATATCATGAAAATTATCCATTTATGCGCTTTTTTTGAAATCGTGGTTCCGAACGTAGTCGGATACCTTAATCAATTTTAGATTTTCCCTTGTATTGGAAGAGAGATTGGGTAATCTAAACATTAATAATAAACTATTAATAATAAAGGCTAACGACAGGCGTCACTTAGCCCTTTACCATGATGAATTTTGTGGACCTGAAATTGGCCTTTGCCGATCTGGTGGCACGACAACAACATAAATAAAACAGAAATTTCTCTCTATCAGAACATTTCTCTTGACACTAGGAGGATTTCTGCCAAATTTTTCTTTCTATGAAGCTGCAAGAGGGCTAATGACAAAGGACCTCGTAATTTCTAGTGGTCAAGTGACGAGACTTGAGACGACATTTTCCAAACGACCACATCGACCCGCTCTACACGGTGGATCCTCATTGGCACCTGGACTCGAAACCGAGGCACTTTGGTCTCGAGTTCGTTACCTTAGCCACTAGGCTACAGTAGCCATCCCGATTCAGTTACATTTTTTTGATGATCAGTACGTACACAGATTTTATTCAGTTTTAATATCCATTTGCTTAAAAACTTTAAAAACGTTTTTTTTTTGTGTGTGTGTAACGAGTCTATTCTTGTTCTTCCAACTAATCCTCTTGGGAAATAATGGGTCTTTAAAAATTATTCTATTGAAAACTTTCCTTCCGAAGAAGAAGACGTGATTATTCAAATCAAGGTTTGTATTTAAAGATTAAACTTTCTAATCGAGGGAGAGAGAGAGGTTAGAAGCTAATAGGATTGCAAGTAGTAATTAACGGAATGCTAGGCGAGAGCGCTTCGTAGATAATTTGATAAAAATTAAGATTGAGGATTTGGTCAATTAGTCATTAATTTGGATTCAGGACTGTTTAAATTAGATTACTTTTGACATCATCTTGAAATAAAAGAAGGTGTATTATCTGGACGCAGTGGCGCACACAAAGAGGGTTTCCTAGGGGTCCGGACACTCCCCATAGCCCTTGATTTCCGATTGGTTATAATCCTATGCATATACTAAGTACAATTTAATTGTGCATTTGTTGTTAATAATTAATTTTATTATTTATTACTAATTATTTATTCAATAATTAATTTGGTATTGTTTTTGTTCCCGAAAATTGACAAAATCAAAAGTATATGTTGGGTGGCGTATTAGAGCCTGATACCAAAATGGTGGACTTCCAACCCTGAACCCTCCCATTGAAACATTTTTGTGTGCGCTACTGCCTGGACGTGCTAAGTGTA
Source organism: Trichonephila inaurata madagascariensis (assembly GCA_019973955.1). Taxonomy (NCBI): domain Eukaryota; kingdom Metazoa; phylum Arthropoda; class Arachnida; order Araneae; family Nephilidae; genus Trichonephila; species Trichonephila inaurata. The sequence goes on along the minus strand of BMAV01024309.1, from coordinate 126,737 downwards.
AGTGATCCGATTTATTATTAAATCTTCTAGTATCTCGTCTACCTGGCTGTGTTGCTCCCCATATTTATGAATTGGTACATTTCTTAACTTGGATTGTTGAATTTGTGTAATTGTAGAGAATTGTTATAAATAAAGTTTATATTGACTATGGCTCATCTTCCTTCTGACCCTCTCACATTAACGGATGGCACCAGTCATTCATTACAGTTTTTGTCAGAATTTATTATTAAAAATAACTCTTTAACACAATCCTCAAAAATAAACAGTAATACACACTCTTTAACGCAATCTTCACCTGAGCTGCCCTCTCTCCAAACTTCCACACCAACAGGAGGACGTTTGGGTCTCGACATATTTAACGCGCTACGGCCCTTTCTATACGACAGGTCTTTGGAGGCACTTAGCTCGAACACGCTAGCCACTCCGTTACCTTGACCACTAAGTTACCGTGGCCACAACAAATAAAAGAAAGTAGACACAATATACTTTTAAGTGAGTGAGGGTTTATTGAGGACAACGGGAGGGATATTGGTGATAGACCTTGAAATCTCTGAATCTCAGGCAAGAGACGAGAACAACCCCCTTTCCAAACTTCCGCACCACACCAACCGGAGGACTTAGAGAAACAATAGATTTACTCTGTACATCAGACCTTCTATAAGGTGGGTCTTCAATGGTACGAGGGCTCGAACCTTCTCGATAACACTGGTCGTGACCATGACCACTAAGCTACTGTGAAAACAATGAAATACATAAGCAGAGTTTTTGCTAAGCTTTTATTATATTTGAATAATCACTGTTCGTATTTGATTATTGTTTACTGTAAGATTCGTAATTTGGTCTTAAAACCATTAACCATCAATCATTTCTTTGAATACGTTTTAATTTATTTATATAGATAAATTATACAGAATCTTTTTCTATGTCAACGTATTGAACGTCAATATTTTCTTAACAATACAGAAAAAAAAAGTCTATTAAAATAATTTTTTCAATGAAAAACCGACGAATAAAATTTAATACAAAGACTCGCGTCAAGGTAGAATAACAGTTTTTAACAAAAAGCTGCAATACCCAAAACAATCTGAGCTCCATGGCAGGCAATTGCGAAACTTCAAAAGTTGATTAAAGTGGGAAATAAAAAAATGCTCCGAGCTAAAATTATCCTGTTGTTGTCATAGTGATATGAACTAAAAAAATGTTTTTCATTTGTGTATTACAGATTTCCTTTTTATTCAAGAGTCGATTTAATTTGACATTCACGGAGATCAACGTAGGAATAAAAATAAAGAAGAAACACTTCACATAAGAATTATTTCATAACAATATTGAAATGTGTGTTCTGGTTTTATAAAAAAGTTTATTTTAAGATTTTAATAAATGCAAAGGATTTCATATTAATGCAATCCAGTATATTTCTTAATACATGAACAAATAATAAAATAATAACATTAAATGGAATGATATACAGTAGAATGTAGTTTATCCGAATAAATTGGTACCGGACACCGTTCGGATACGCGATTGTTCGGATAACCGAAAACCGAATGCGATCCATGTAGAATATGAAACCGGACACTATACGAATATTAAAAATTATCACATGCGGGAAACGGGCTTGAAGAAAAAGCAAAATAGGTGCAAAATATCGGAATTTTACCTTTATTGCGGAAAATAATCACTTATTTTTCGCTGTACCATTGTACACCTTCGTTTTGTCACTACAAGGTCTCTGATTCTCTTGAGCAGCAGTAGTTGAGTAGGACAGAACTCTGATTGTTGTTCGTACCACTCCATAGCTACCTCTAACGCAGAAAACGCGTCAACATTTGATGAACCCTTGCTGTTGTTGTCTTCGTCTTCATCCGTTTCATCGTCGACAGGGTCGGATTCTTCTTGCACGGAAGTCACAATCTCGTCATCATTTAGCATTTGAAATCCACAATCTTCTGCATCGCATGCCATCTAGGTTTCTACATCTTCATCGCATTCTTGAAATCCTGGGATCAATTGGACAAAGTCGTTAATCTCTTCCCAGTAGTCGTCATTGAATTTTTTTTTTTTTTTTTGGCTTCTAAATCTGGCCACAGCTTAGTCCATGCATTTTTCAGGCTCCATTTTTCGAACGAGTCTCACGTTTCGGCTAACATGTAGCAGGCGCCTTTCATATTGAGATTTTCAGCAAAAGCAGCAACACTTTTTTCGTAGTTTTTTGCCAAAAGTAATCTCCGCAAAACTTGTTTCCTATAAATTCTCTTGAGCTTTTCAATGACGCCTTGGTCCCTTGGTTGCACCAGCGCAGTGATGCTTGGTGGAAGGTACATCACACTGAAGTCGTCATCAATTGCATTGAGAATTCTGACAGGTGGGTGACAGGGAGCATTATTGAGAATTAGTAAAGCTTTGCCTGTTTTCCCTTCACGTTTACGAAGTTTCTTGACGTTAAGAATGAAGTCTTTAAAGTACCATTCAGAAAAAAGGGCAGAGTTCATCCACGCACTCTTTTGCGCTTTGTAAAGAGAAAGAAGGCATGAAACATTTTTGAAGCAGCGAGGCTCCTTAGATTTACCAATCACAAATAATGGCAAAGAGTGTGATCCACTAGCGTTAGCACAAACCATGGCTGTAACACATTCCTTGCTGACTTTAAAACCTGGTGCTGTGGACTCTCATTTTGAAGCCAATGACATTCTCGGCAGAGTCTTCCAATTTACTCCAGTCTCGTCTACGTTGTAAACGTTGTCTTTGAAGTAACCTTCTTCAGCACTCTACAAAAATGTTTCCTTGAACTTGTGGGCAGAATTCTTATCACCAGACAATGATTCGGCTTCAATATGCAGTTCCCGTATCCCGTGGCGTGATTCTTTAACCAACCAGTGCTAGCTTTGAAATCAGCCGAACCACATAATTTCTCGTTAAGTTCCAGAGCTTTTTCGCTCAACAGAGGGCCCGATATTGGATCCCCTTTGCTCCTTCTTTGTGAAAACCACAAGTAGAGTGCACGATCAAGAACATCGTTTGCTTCCCTCATGGTTTGCCTTTTCTTCGAGCCATCTTCTGAGTGAAGTTTTGACGCAAAATTTAAAATGGTTTCTCGGCTTTTTTTATCTCAGAAATTGTTGACTTTCCAACATTATAAAACTGTGCTAGAGACTCTAAACTTTCTACCTTCGCGAGACGGTTCAATATTTCAAGCTTTGTCTCTATGTTCAAGACGTTGCGCTTCCGTTTTGAATTCGAAGCCATAACAGTTCACAACTCAACAAAAGAGCACGTATACACCCCCTCACTTGGAAACAAATTGACCTAATATCCCGCGCAGATGTTTACCAAGTTACACAGCTGAAATTCCCCAAATATCCCTGACCTTGAGTTTTCCCGTCACTCATGCGAAATAACTGTTGAGCATTGCACTGTTCGAAAACGTATTCATGAAGTTGAAGTAAAATTTTCCTTTTTTGTTTTGTCTAGGCTTGCGCCAGCGCACCCACTATTAATTTATTGCTTTGATCAGTGTAATCACTATTTTTTTATTTCAGAATAAAACTAGATTTCGAAACGAGATGTTGATACTATTGATTTTTTTCACAGTACATGTACATGAAAAAAAAAAGAAGAAAAACTGGTTCAGATATTTGACGGATAATTGACGTTCTACTGTACTTGGAAAAAATTATTCAAAATAACCTCCAATTCTTTTTTAAGTTTGTTAGCGTATCATTTCCCCCTTTCTGCTTCTTTCTTTCTTTGGATTATACAGGCTGTCCCATAAATAGCACCCAAACGCTGCATAGCCAGATTTCTCGTAAGGCCATAAAAAAAGACCAAGGAACTGTACCTGTACGATCCATAGTTTACGAGAAAAGAACGGTAAATGATGATATAGGATGGTTCATGATGAGATTCTGGCGCATTTCTGTGCTCCTGTGCGTGATTGGCTGGATATGGCATACCCCATCCACTGGATCGGACTTGAAAGGGATTTGGTTCTATGGCCACCACGATCACCAGTAATCATGCCTTTGGGTTTTTCCTCCATCGGGCAGTCTCAAGGAATTGGTATGCTGAGACGTGGTGAGTACACAAACAGACTCAGTTGCTCGTCTGCATGCTATTTGTACTTCGATGGTCACGGCGTAGCGACAAGTGCATTCCATTTCACGGCACTCTCAAGACTGCTTCAATATGTACGGTGGACACACACACACTCACTTTGAACATCTGCCTTTTTAAACATTTCCAAATACTGCTGTTGATGTGAATTAGTGTTCTTTCTTTGCACCAGCTGTGACGTCATACTTTGTTTTTCGTATTTTCTCGTAAACTGTGGATCGTACAGGTACAGTTCTTCAATCTTTTTTTATGTACTCCCAAAGAGGAATCTGGCTGTACAGAGTTTGGGGGCACTTTTGGGACACTCTGTATATATATATATATATATATATATGTCTCTTTATTTATCTATCTGTCTATCTATGTATGTCTAATTTTCTAGTTCTTCCTTGCTTCGTGAAATGTACATTTTTCATTTATTCTCATTTGTTAACCTTTTAACTGTCATGCCCGAGATAATCTTGAGCACAGCACTGGTGTTCGAAAATGTCACGCCCGAGTATTACTCGGGGTAATTTTTTTTTTGAGTGCAGCGTATTGTTTTACCCGAATATATATCGAGAGACGTTTATTTCGGCATCATCTCTGTCAAACCCGACTGATTCGCGGGAAAAGTTAATGTGCGCTCAATTCAATAGGTGGCAGCACTTTACTGAAGGCTTCAAAGGTTAGAGGTTAGAAGTTCTTTGGTTCAAAGTGCGCGGGATCTTTTTGCAATAAAAAAATTTGACAATTTGTGTACCCAAATCATCAAAATAACTTGACAGTTAAAGGGTACCCCAAATCAATCCTAATGGAATAAGTGGCCACGGTATCCTAATGGTCAAGGTAACAGACTTGTGGCCGGCGTGTCATGAGTTCAAGCCTAGTACCACTGAAAACCGGCGTGCAGAGGGGGCTCATGCGCGTTAAACATATTGAGGCTCAAACGTCTTTCCGTTGGTGTGGTAGTTAGAAGAGGGAGCTATCAGCTCAGATGTCATCCCCTTCACTTGACCCATGGTTCATAATTATGAGGTCCGTCACCAATAGCCCTCGTGTAATTTTATAGTGCGGAATGTAAATTCAGAAATGGAAGTCAAATATTGTGATTTCATTGCCGTGTATAGACATTTGAAAAGGTTGTTCTTGCTTTTTTTAGTTTATTTTCGCTCTTTTAATTATTGTACTACCCTCTAAATGCAAATGTCACGTGAACAATTTTGAGGCTGGTGTTGTTTTTTCTTTAATTTCATTCAGGAACATTAGATTTTACAATTTATATAGGTTTAAACTATGAACAAATTTATGAAAATTAACGGAGAAGATCCCCGCGCTGTTTGGAAAAGATCATACACGAGCTCTGTTTGGCTTATTTGTAAATTTGTTGTACCAGATTTTATTGTGAAATTTAAAAAAAAATCCGTTGAAAGCATGGAAAGAAATGAAAATAATGTTAATTGATAGAGCACACAGAAACTTATCTTCTGAGTTTCTCTTCTAAAGATATCAAATTAATCTAATATACAAAATAAAAAAGTTCGTGTGTTTGTGTTTATGCCAACTTTCACCAATAATGAACTATGCATTCAAAAAGTTGTTATAATTATAGAAAATTCAGTTAGAAGTTCTTATTGGATCAAATTGAAATTCTTATGAAAATTTAAGTACTTTTTTTTATCTGTTCCAGATTAACCCGGCACTTCTCGCGTTGGGTATGTCATACCCACCGTCTAACTTTTTTCAACGCTCCTTTTAAATCTTTTTTGGAAAATGGATAGTTTCTCATATCCTTTGACGGGCCTTAGCTTATAGGCGAATTCCAAATGTATATTTTTGGATACTGCCTCTTCGGGTATGTCATACCCTGCGCGTGAATCTCCGTTACAGTTCTGAGTGCATGAGTACGTTTTAAATCTTCCTTACGCTACGGCGTGTTATTGTTGTTATGATGAAGATACAGTATTTAATATTTAGATCGATATTTAGATAGATACAGTATTTAATAGATAAAGTACAACAGTATTTTCGGATGAAGAAATTCTCTTCGCGGTTATGATGAGAAATAATAAAATGATGAAAAGTATAACAGCAAGTATGATTCCTCCACTGAAATCGATCCAGATTTAGAAGAGGGAGACACTGTTGAAAATAAATGCTTTATATATAGAGACACAGAAACGTTTGGGGAGAACGTAATTTTAAACTGGTACACATCGTATCCTCTTTCAGACGAACTTTTGAAAAAAAAAAACTATTGCTGGAACAATAAGAGAAAATAAAAAAGAAATTTCAAAATTTTTGAATTTAAAGAATAGAGAAGTTTACTCCTATATGTTTAGTTTTAAAAAGATACAGATTAAAAAAAATTAAGATCCAGTGAAAACATCGCATTCACTCACAACGAGATTAAAGAAGTGTATAAACAATGCACTGAATGCCATTATAAAAAAAAACAGAAAAACTAAATTTTGGCGTGAAAGATATAAAAACATATTGTATTTCCTACTTTTCTTCCTTATCTGAGAAATGACTGAAAGTACAATCAAGCCAGTTGCTTTTATTTTTGGCTTGAAACATTCAATTTATTTATTCCTAATTTGGCTTTCTTCTTAACATATTTTTTGGACAATCATTTTTGATACTGCCATCAATTTTCATTACGCTGATTTTTTAATCAGTTTTAATTAACTTGTATCATTTTTTAAAACACAAATTATTTTATTCATTGCATTTAAAATCCTTGTATTACATTAAATGTGTGAAAAATCTGAATATAATCCACGTTAAGTCTTTTCGTCTAAATTGAGAAATTAACTATGAAAATTTAATTACTCTCATAAAGCTTTTCTAGAATTTATATTTTATCTACAAAAAAAGTTATTTAAAAGGAAGAAAAATTCTTGTGGAATGCTTTTCACTATGATTAGTAAGAAGTAATACACGAACAATGAGTCATCAAACTGAAACTTCCATCATTTCTTATTCCATATTGCTTTATAAATTATGCAGTTGCAACTGCTGATATATTGAAAAAATAATTTCTCTTATGAATTATCTCAATTTTATTTGCATAAAGCTTATAATATAACTTTAATACGAAAAAAACATTTCAAGCACAAAATGACATAAAAAGTAATGTAAAATAAAAATAAACAGATGACGAAACTTAAATTTTTATTTCTTAAATACATTTTCTGAAGCATTTTGAATATAATAAGGGGAAAATAACTTGATACAATTTCGTTCTAAAATAAAGTTTAAGAAAATCCATAGTGTGGAACATTACATTAAATTACATTTAAAAAAGTATGCAGTCAAGTATCCAAAAATTTCTAGTACATTCTCGATAAAGAATTATTAATAATGTTATAAATTTTAATTGCATTCTACAATCTTTACCACGAAAAGCTAACACCGACAATTGAATAAATTTAAACTGGCGTTGAGTAAGCTTTAACAAATCCCGTAACGTCTTTTATTTAAAGAGTGAAAAACAGTTCTTTCCGCAGCAAATAATTCTTTGGCGGATATTTAAAGTAATTTCAGTCGCCTGGAATCCCGGAACAATCCAATATATCATCGTCTCGAATCTCTCTTTGGAGACGAAAAAGACAGTACAGTTGCAGTTAAGTTGTAAAATATTCATTACTCAGAGGTAGCGTTGAGCCACACAATTTGTTCGGGAAATAAATAAAATCACTCAAGTTAACTTTGTGTTTTATACATATATATAAATTATAGGTTTCAAGCTATTCAGCGATATATATATATATATAAACGCATGCACATGTATTTATAATGTAAGTAGAGTACACTACTGTTATTTAAAATAAACAAATTAATAATTAAAATTCCTTTCTTTTTTTATTTTCACTAAATCATTAGTTAGTTTGAGAAGCTCAATAAAATATTCAATTGTAGAAAGCGATAAGAAATACTTAAAGAATTGAAAACACGTACATTTGACAGCTTGATAAACTGTTGTAAAGGGATAGAAAATTTAAAGAATTTAGCTACAATAATATTTATCTTTGATAGAATTTTCATTCTCCTCTCTATTTTTGATATACCGGAAAGGTTTTAATGAAATTAAGTATTGTTGCATATTAGCGTGGGGGAAAATTATCCGCCGACTTCGACTATTTTAATAACAGATTTATTAAACTGAGGACTACACGAAAACAAATCGATGCATTTGTTACCGTTTAAGTGTATAATTCAGTTATTTCATAGAACAACTATAGGCATTCATGAAATAACTAGACAAGACATCTAAAGTTTATACTAGATGACATATTTCATACTTTACCTAGTTATTTTAAGAAATAACTAATGATGATCCGTTAAAGTGAAAAATAAAAAAAATTCAAAGTTATTTTATAATTATTTTTGATGTGTAACATCTGGCCTGTCTCCTCCCCTTTATAGTTTCTGTACTAATGATAACCTGCTTGTGGCAGGGGAGAGCTTGCGCACTAAAAAATCATTTCACCACGTTAATCCTATGGTGCCCATAAATTGACTTCGACGTAATGCATGTATATTTACATTAAAAATTCTGATGTTTACATCGATTATAAATGCATTATCATTTCACATTTAAAATTGCTCTTCTCACGTTTACACCAACCTATGATCTTGAATTAATTAAATACCGTAAAATCCGGTGTATAACGCGCTGTTGTACTTTCAAGCTGTATTTTTTAATTTTAAGGTATATTCGCCGGATAACGCGCACCCCCTTTTTTATGAAGAAACCTAAAATGTACGTATGAAATGTTCCAGTGTTTTAAAGTCTTTTTTTTTAGGTATTATCTCAAGCTATTGAAAAAAATAGTATACTTCTAGAACTACAACTCTTTAAGTTTACAAGGTGTGTCATTTCATTTAAATAAACAGAATTTCTATATATGTAGAAGTCTAATTTTTTTTAATGCTTATCTATTTTTCTTTTTAAAGCTCTCATTTTTATACCAGGCGTATAACGCGCACCCGTAAATTTCGATATTATTTTTTGTGTTAAAAGTGCGCGTTATACGCCGGATTTTGCGGTACCTTGCCTACACAAATGCATTGCAGAAATTTCATTACATTACTCTATAATAATTTTTCTTGGTTTTGGTATTCTTTTTTCTATAGGTATTTTTCTTATTCGAATATTAAATTTTCAATACTGTTTAAAAATGCTAGGAAATTCACAAAGCAATGGAATTTTTCTAAAATTATCTATTTCTTTTTCTTTTAACAAAGCTATCAGTTATATCTCATGTTTAACTGAAGTTTTAAGAAAATATTTTTTTAGCATATTGGAGAAACTATTAAAGTAATTTTACTTACATTTCTGGATTTTATATAGAGCAAAATAAGATCAGTAAGCAATCAAAATCCTCCAATAAAAACTTTGTCAAAAGTTTTCAACCTTTTCATATTTTTTTGTAGTTAGCAGAAATAAATTGGAAATCTTTAATAGCTTGATGTATTATTGTTAAAAAGCCGATATAAAACTCGAGAGAAAGAGGATTTTTTTTCATCGAGATTACAGTATTTAAAAATAAAAAAAATGGGAGTCTGTACGAACGGAAATCCTCTTTATTAAAAAAGCTTAATGTTTTTTTAAATTTCGGAATTATTTTTAAAGAAGGTGTATTTTCATTTTAAAAGTATTTTGTTCGCTAAGGATATCTTGATCTTCATTTTATTTAATCCGATATTAAATTACACTCAGTAAGGAAATGATTTGGAAAATAATTGAAAGCTATTTTGCAAATTCATTTAAGATATGTATGGAGGCTTGCTTCTTTCTTCAAATTTTACTTGTTTTAAAAGTGTTTCACTATGAAACTGACAGTTGCTAATATTCAAACAATTTTGATTTTTTTCTCAAACTCGAAGAATATTTGTTTCTTTTTATTTATTTTTGTATTTAAGAAATTTAGTACAAGGAATCTCTAATCGAGTTTTCATTTGTTCTTTATTCACACTTTCCTTTTCAAGTCCTACTACTAGCTCACCTCTCCCTATATATATACATTATTTATTTATGCAATATCATGTTCAAATTTTCAATCGTTAATCGAATACTTTCTATTCATCCAATCAAGTTCAAATAAACATTTTTAAACTTCAAGTGGATGACTCTTAATGTTATTAATTTCAAATATTTATTCATTAATCATATTAAATTAATTACAGGTTTCCAACGCCAACTTAGATTCGTCTCCATTATTGCAACAATGTAACTGTTAAAACGATGACAAAAACTGGGCGTCGAAAACCTGTTTTTCAACCAAACCGGGTGTGCATTGATACAACAATGCAGACAAATCATGCGTTTTTTTAAAATTCCTACTATTAGTTTACTCTTTCCCTATATATATATATATCTTGTTCAAATTTTTGATCGTTAATAAAATACTTTCTATTCATCCATTCAATTTAGGAATTGACTTAATTTTTTTTTATATTACTTGTTTAAAATTCTTTTATTTCCTTTATTATAATATTCATTTCTTGCAATTACTTGGACTTGCCTTTGTCGCAAACTCTCGCCCGAGGATGTGTGAGGTTACACCACGGGATGACTCATACAATCAGACACCGATTTACCGAACCCCTATTTAACGAATTTAGCGAATTAACGAATTGTTTTCTTTCCCCTATTGAAATGAAAGCAAAAAACCTATTTAATGAATAATAAACTCATTATTTCAACAGTTGAGCCCACTATTTTGCCATTAAACGAGTTCTTTCAACAGCTGATAAATTGTTTTATTAGCTTGTATTCGAAAAAATTAGATTTTTTTTCACGTGTTCTTTTTGTCCGGAACAAAAAAAGATTGTTCTTGTAAGCAGAAAAATTCGACGGGAAAGGAGACAATCCATCATTAGACTTAAAAGATGCAGATGAGTCATGAGTGTAACCTATCGATTGAGTTTTGAATAGAACAAGAAATTCCTTCCTTATCTCCTCACATTTCACAACGCCACGTATTTTAAGATTTTAGAGATTATGTTACATTTGATGTGTGAGACAGACTGCTTATCTGTACAAATGAAATTGAGGAAATTGTTGATTTTCTGATGTCGAAATTGATTTGTCAAAACTGTTACATTTTCTAATGCTGTACGTAGTTTGGAAACCGTGAAGACATAACCTCATGCAGCAGGATGTAAATGATGCAGTATTTCCTTCTCCGTATAAAGTCGAGAAAGAACTCTTCCGAGTCAGCAATCAAAAAGATTGTCAAACATCTGTTAGTCAGTATTTTAAAATCTCTAATTAAATGGTGCATAATAATTGACTAAGGTTAAAGTGTAGTATAGGGGGCTACTTGGCTCAGTCCTTTTTTTTTTTTTTTTTTTGTCGACAAAAAGTGGTCGCCAAGGTATTTTTTTCGGAATTATTTATTGTTTATTTTAGAATGAATTCGATATCTCACCATGACATTTAGATAAAAATTGCCAAATCCGAAGAAAAATCGCCAAATCGAAAGTGCCCCCCCTCCCCCTATATATACTACACTTGAGCCATTCACTAATAATATTTTTAGCTGTTGAATAAAAAGTGTGAAGTTTCTAACTATGGATATTTTTTGTGCATTTACTCTTTTTTGTGCAGTTACTCATTATTGAATTTCTAAAATGCCAGTGCAGAAAATTTGTATTTTGTCTGGACCCCGATATAATGAATATCCCCGATATAACGAACGAAGTGATCGGTCTCGATGAATTCGTTAAATCGGGTTTCGACTGTATTTATAAAAGAAACACTCATATAATGACTATAACCCTTTATCTACCGTATTATGATTTACTGCAGTATTTTTCATGCAATATTTTTTTTTTGATTCACTACATTGAAAATCAAGGGATATACATAAACAGAATAATCAACTTTTGTAAATTTAATCCATTAGAGCTAATTAATTAATTAAAGATATTCAACTGTAAAATTAATTATATGTTCAATTATATATTATGTTATTCAATTATATTATATGTTCAATTATATATTCACTGTTCACTTAAAACAAATAGTCAAATCCTTTTCCAAAAATTTCACATTAACATACAAAAATAAATAAATAAGACACTTAAATTTTGATATTAACTATTTTTTCGGGACAAAAATGATAATCTTCACAATCTGCTGAAAAGGCCGTCAGCTGAAAACGCAATTTCTGATACAAAACTATTCGCCTTCCCTGCTAAAATGCTCATCATTGAACCCGTGCTGCCATGCTTCCTCTGGAAGAGAGAAACTTAAACTTCTTAAAAGAATATTCCTGCTAAGTATCGTCAGAGTATACGTAAAAATGATTATTCTATGTAATTTTATAGGGAGTAGTGCTTATAAGTACCATCGGTCGACAAAGGGTTAAAATCGCTATCTAAATTCAACCAAACTTGTGAAATTGTCAGGCTAATTACTAACTTCGGTAGTTTTAACAAAGGCTTCAATACTTCGTTTTGACGAATAAATCCGCACTAATGCCAACCGTCCTAAATCGACTCCTCTGCTCTTATTACTTGAACTTTTGGTGAAGGTTTTGATGAGTTTGAGAAAGATATTAAATATCAATGCGTGTTCAGAATGTTTTTGCTTTTAGTTAAAACGATGTTCCACAAATCATAAAATAGTAAATGAACTTTAACATTGCTTGTTAGTAGATAAAACATGTGAGATACATTGTAACACGATGTTATACAGACAAGGTAAACAATATGGAAAGATTGTTTGTGCCAAACGACAATAAAGAAATTAGCAGTTCATGCAGCCACAAACTCCACTAACTTCAACTATTGTATCTCTAACACTCTTTAGCTTCAGCATGACAGCAATTGCCAACCTCTCTCAAACCTCCCTTGACTTTAAATAGTAACTCTCATTAACATAAATCACGGTTCCTTCACAGAAAGAGGTTCCAATCATATAACGCAAGAAAGTGTTTACCCTAGAGCAGTGGTTCTTAAACTTTTGATTTCCCCTTTATGTATCAGCCTAACATCGTGGACCCCCAAAATTTTGAAAACCCTTTTCTGACTCTCAACACAAGTTTGAGTGATTTAGTTGTTTCTCGATTGTCCTAAGACTGCTTTTGCAATTAATAGACTTTTTTCAACACTTTTTTTCCCATTTAAGAACACAGTAAACGTCTAATTATATATGTGTACATAAAAATATTTCAAAATACTATTTTGAAATAAATAAATAATGTAGGTGCAAATAAATAAGTTATACAGGCAGTGGCGTAACGGAGAACTTTTGGGCCACCCTGCAAAGTCGTTTGGGGCCCCCAAATTGGATTTTACAAAGGATAGTTACTTGGCGGTAGTCAGGCTTTGGGCCCCCTTACTTACTCCAGAGAATCGAGCTCCCCCAAAGGGTTTAGAGCTCCCCCCAAATTCTTGAGAACCGGGGGAAGAATACAGCAAGAGCACTTTACAGTTACAATGCAAATGAAAAAACACAAACACGAACACGAACATACACAGATGCTATCTTCTAAAGAGAAGGAAAGACCTTGAAACAGACATAGGACACAAGGGGAAACCACTCCCAAAAGGGAATGCTAAAATAGGGAGGGAAGGAGTTAGGTAAGAAGATGGAAGGCACAAACATTTTTTTTTCTCTAAGATATTGTTGGGAAGACTCGCGTGGCAACATTCCAACTTTCTCACAAATTCAAAATAATGATAATAAAATTATCCAAAACAAATGCACCAAACAGACCAAAAGAAAAAAAAAAGAGGGAAAGAAAGACAGGAAACAAAAATAATAATAAAAAAAAAAATGTTTTTTGAATCATATTTTCAGTTGGTGCAAAACACCCTAGAGCCCTAGGTCCCCACGCGATGTGGGGGAGAGGGAGGGGGGTACGTTACGCCACTGGGCGTAACGGAGAATACTTTAGATATCGCACGAAATCAGGTTTTGTGCATCAGGCTCAAATTTGTACTAGGCGTCAATCAGGCTTGGGGCTTCCGCGCGATGCAGGGGTGTACGTTACGCTACTGAATACAGGCGCAATTCTATTAGAAATAAATAAAAGCTTGTACAATGAGATGAATGCAATTCTTATGGGTGCACTATGTGAATTCAGTTCTTAATCTTCGCACATAAGTTTCTTCTATATATTTTTTGAAAATATTACATTTTCGCAAGGGATATGTGGTTGCAAACAATAAGAAAACTGAATTAATATTCTTGACCGAAATACATGCTCGGGTAAATATTTTTACTGGGGATAGTTTAGTGATCCAATCTCGGAAGAAACATGTAGTGTTTGGACTACTGTTGGCGGTGGATTATAGAATGTTGGCGTGAATCTGCGCGTTTACGGAGGTTTTAAGAGGGGGAGAAGTGCTTGACCCTCGAGCAAGGTAGCCAGGGCAAGAGGAAGTCCCTTCCTTTAGGAAGCGCGGAGCGCTTGACCGTGATTTAGTGTTAAGAAAAAATAATTAATTTGACTGAGAACCGACGCAAGGCGCGTGGTTTTGCTGTACCAAGAATATAGTTTCTTGGGAGTGTTTTAACACATCGGACTGTGTTTTGTTTCTGTGGAGTGAGAAACGAGATAATTGTGCTGGAGTTGGAGAAGTGTTGATTATATGGAGAAGGGTAGAAAGTAATTGAGAAGTTATTACAACACATCTTTCCGTTTTTCTACGAGATCTTTCAGAATCTTTAAAAGAGTAAAATCTTACTATTAGATGAGAGATCTTCGCCGACCCTCTAGGAAGGCTCTACGAACCCCAGGGTGTCCACTGACCACAGTTTAAGAACTGCTGCCCTAAAGGATTAGTAAAAATCACGAATGGGACCCATTACACCTGGATGATGAGTGAAGGTTGAGAAATGCTTCACTGAATATAGTAAATAGATAATTTTGAGTTACGCGAAATGGAAACTGCGAAGACTCCAAATCATTAACTGATCAAAACCAAGTATGAAAAAGAGCATTTTTATTAAAGTTTTATACATTTTTTTTTTTTTTTTTTTGCATAATTCCCTAGCTGAAGATTCACGGTTTCCAATTTTAAAATAAAAGCATGTAGAGCATTGAACGTTAAAGGTTAAACTAAAAGTGGTAAATTCGGGGAGGGGTTTAAGAGTAAGTATGCTTTAGAGTAATAATTATTTATTAATTTAAGTTAGATTACACGTAAAACAACACATGTCATTAACAAAAATAATGAGCAAAGAGCATGGACGTTTTTCAATAGCGACTACATTCTTCCCTCACCTGGCCTGCGCAGAACATCAATAGTAACTAGAGGGCGCTTCTGCTGTTTGGGTTTGTCAGTTACTGTTACAGCAAGAACGGTTGCAAGCATCATTCTCTTTCTGTAAAATTTCTTTTTTAATTGTTTAGAATTCTTTAAGAATGTTCTGTGCAGATATTAACTTTATTTTTTGCAGTGGCGTAACGTACACCCCCAGCAGGGTTCTAGGAGCACAAAGCCTGACTGCCACCAGGTACCAACCCTTTGTAAAATCCAACTTGAGGGCTCAAGGCCTGACTATATTCTCCATTACGCCACTGATTTTTTGTTATGGGAAATTAATCTTCTGTAAATGTCATTAGATTTTTTTTTTTATTTGTTAACACATGTTGTATCCAAATTTATATAAAAATATGATTAAAACAATTCGAATAAGTAATTTTAGTTAACTTTTATGCATGCATCTTTAAATTGATGAGCTGTAGAATGATTTTTACTGAGGGTAAACAATTAATACATTTGTCCTTTTAAAACTAATACAAAAGAGTTTTTACACTGATATTTTTTTATTTACATTTTATAAAAGTTTAAGGGTGATTTCGTCACTCATAGTCATTCCAAATTAATGTTTTATATTTAACCCTCCAAGCGGTCTGCACGTAAAATCTTGCCGTTCTAGAGATGCTTTTTTTCCCTTCAAGTAAGATTCTCAAAAGTGGTTGAGCCGTATTTTTAAAAATACGGCTCAACCGCTTTTGAGAATCTTTTTTGAAGGCAAAAAAATACGTGCGGTGCATTTTCGAAGCATCTCTACAATAGCAGGATTTTACGTGCAAACGGCTTGGAGGGTTAAAAGAGATTAATTCACACAGCGGCGTACGCAGACCTCTCTAAGGGTGGAGTGGGTGGTTACATTATAAAAAACACGCAGACGAAAGCGGCGAGGGGTAATCTCTATGGTAAAAACGAAAAATTTGTGTGTAAGGGGAGGGGGGGCCTTCAACCGCATATTTCTCCCCCCCCCCCCACACACACACTGACTTTACCTAAAGTCATTCCAGAGTCCCTTAATTTAAGAAAAACTTTTCTTTTCACAAAAATTGCATAAAAATTCTTTTTTTTTCTTCTGTTTTAAGGTATCCGACTACCCACTTTATGATTTTTTTAAAAAAAAAACTGACAATTTTTTTTTTTTTATTTTATTTTATAGTTCATCTTATCAGCTTTATAAAAATACCAAGTTTTTATTTTCCATTCACTAGAACAAAAACTACAAGTGTTTTAGTAAAAGCAGATGCCGTAACTTTACATAAGATGTCAAACTTTAAAATGCGTTTTACTCGAAATGTGTTTTTCGAAAACCTCAAACGCAACAGCGATTGCTCAAAAAGTTTTTAAAATAATTTGCTGAAATTTTTTGTGTATATTCTGTATAACAGTAGAAGTGTGTTTTAACCTTAAGATTTATCAATCACTGTTTTATTGCAAAATTAAAAGTTCTTTATGTGAATATAATCACTGTTTTTTTAAGCAATTTCATATAATCACTAAGAAAAAGTGCTCTAGTTTTTGTAAAAATTAAAACATCCCTTATCCTGAAGGTCATTTAAAAAAGGAATTGCAAAGTAATACATCAGAATTGAAAAATTCAGAATTTGTTCATTTACTATTTGTACAGAGCGGGCCCCTTTTATGTACTTTTTGTCCTTTTTTACCTATTTTTTTCATTTTAGTAGTAATAATTTATTTTTCTCTTCTTAGTCTTAGCCTTTTTTTCTTAAAATGTACTAAATAAATCTAAAATCTACAAAAAAATGGCCATATCTCCATTTTTTTTTTAAAAAAAAGTTGTCGCAAGTAGTCAAATACCTTAAAATATATAGGAATACTTTTATTGATTCCATAATCCTCATTAAAGTTTTTTCTAACCTATCCACCCACATGCTTTCTTGAATAATATAATTTATTTTCTTTCTTTTACTATACAAGTGTTATTATAATTACTTTACTATTTATATTCATTTGTTATTAAGAAAAACAGTCAAGAGACTTCCCATTAAAAGTTGTTTTTGCTATTTTCCGACCCAATATATGTGCATCTAGTTACTATTCTTAGATCCTCTTATTTGCTTTTTGCTTTGAGTGTAGATTTACGTCAATCTGGGCAGTAAATGTAATGAGAAAAGTAGAGGTATAAACTAGCGCATCAGAATAGTTAATAATAGCTTATATCATAAAAACTACGAGTTTAATTACGTATTTAATTTAATTCCATATTTTTCACGGTATTGTTTAATTAAGATAACATAAAGAGGCCCATAATTATACAGAATAGTAATAAGATGTAAATTAATTTGATTATTTTTTCCAACATTTGTTCATATTTCCACGGCAAGTTCGATAAAAAATTCTAATAATATGTAGATTTCAAATTGTTCTTTTTCCTTCCAATGCAAGAAGTCCTTAAAGAATTTAAATAATATGTCAAAGGATTTTAATTCAATGCTTTACTTGAACTATATTATTAACAAGAAAAGAGTTCTATTTTTACCATGTTAAGAAACTTTAGAGCTTAATATAAATGTTTTATTGATGTTATATTTTTATAATTGAAGAAACCAAGTAGTCTCCAGATAGTTTTATTCTTCCCAGAGTATGAGAGAAACACGATTTATTTAATTTAATTTCAACGTCTGTTAAACTGAATGAATTATGTCTCAAATGAACTATAAAGGGCTTACAAGAATGTTATAATATGCAGAACATTCTAATCTTGAAAACCTCTCATTAGACATTTAAAATTTCTTCTCTTAAGTACGAATAAATGTGATAAAAAGCAAAACTCTTCCAAAATATTTTGAAAATTTTTTTATAAGTGATATTTAATTTTAATTATTTATTTAAAAAAGCATCAAAAATTTAAAAAAATCCCTTTTAATAAATACGGCTTAGTTTCAAATTTTGATCATAGGTATTGGTTTGTATAATCTCAATTAACACAAAAAATTTCCTAAGAAATTTACATACTGCAAATGTGCATCAAGAATTATCTAAATTATTATGATCATAACTCTTATAGTGAAAACAAGTAATATAAAAAAAAATTTAAGTCAATTTACTTAGATCAACAAAGAAAAATTTTATTTTATCTACTTTTTATTAAATAGTTACAATTAACATAAATATATATATACATATGACAGAATCACAACATTAAGTGATAATTAATTTTTATTAATTATCATTAAAGTATCATATTGTCATCCAAAACAATCATAATAAAATTTCAGTTCAACTGAATGTTTTAAAACGTGAGGAAAAAAAAAAATCTTTTTTGACCCAAGTCGCTAAAAATGAAACCAACGTGGCTGTATCTGTAATTCCTTAAATAATCAGTTTCAGTCAATTAACTTTAATTAATTGTAATTAAATTATCGCATTTTTACCCCCAAACAATAGTGTATAGAAAATCGCAGCTCAAACGGGTGCTTTAAAATGCGAGAAAAAAACCTTTTCATGTGTTGACACAAGTCGCCAAAAGGGTCGCTATGTCGCGAAAAATGATGCCAACGTGGCTGTATTTGTAATTATTTGAATAACTAGTTTTAATTAATTAATTTTTATTAGTTATAATTAAATTACTGAATTGTCATCCAAAATAATCATGAAAAAAAAACATATTTTATTAACGATTGAAAATTCCACGAAGATAAATAAATAAACAAATATGTGTAGAGAGTGTGAGCTAATAGTAGGAATTGAAAAAAAGTTTATATAAAGAGTATATATATATATAAGCGAAAGTGAAAAAATGTATTTAAAAAATGTTCGTCCTCGTCACTTGACCATGGTTTAAAGTTATGAGGTCCATTACCTATAGCTTTTGTATTAATTCAAAGGAATGAAGTTAATAATCAAAAAATCTCTCAGAGTTCAATCATGTGAAGAATAGGAAGGTATATAGAACAGTAAAAAATGCAACACCAAGAACAAGAAATATCAATACCAAATTTATTAAAAAGATACACAATACAAAAGTGAGAAAGGATTGAAAATACAACTTTATGAGAGGCAATAAAGACGATCAAATCAGTATCAAGTATTCCACAGTTGGCTATAACTCATTGCAACACGCCCTGGAAATGAACGAAAGAGGCTTTGGATGCTTTGTTGACATATGACAGGTTATGTTACTGCCTATATTGATCTAATGTAGCTGTGAATTATGTATGTTTAGCCAGTCCCTCTCCACTCAGTGACCAAACATTTTGGATTGCCAACAGCATTTACGAGGTAGGATTCAAAAGTTCCCGGACTGAGTCTATAACTTAAAAAATATTACCAATTAAATTGCTGAAATATATTCTCCTTTGAAACACAAAACCCTTCAGCAACAACACTCTTTTGTCATTACTTGTAAAGGGCATCGAAACATTTATGGAATCCATTTTTAGCCATGTCCTTTACTTCAGTCTGCGATGCATTTTTGATTTCATTTGCAGATTAGAATCGACGACCCTGAAAGTGGTGTGAATGTTCTGGAAATATTCTGAAGTCGCACGGGGCGAAATCAGGGGAGTAAAGAGGATGTGGCAAAACAGTTGTTTTTCGTTTTCACCCGTCGTTGCTTGAAGCCTGCTCTCGAGTACCGCCCCAGAAAACTTTTCAATGTTTTCAGCGATGCGGGGCGTCTGCGGACAACCCGAGCATTCATCGTCTTCGACACTTTTCCTGTTTCCCCCGAAAAGTCGAAGCTCCTCAAAAGCTCGTGTTAGCGATAATGTATCACTGTTGTATGTATGCTTCACCATTTCATAAGTCTCCGTAGCACTCCACAAAATATATTTTCTATAAAATTTGATACTCCATCTCTGCCCTACAAACCTTATTTCTTTCAATCGTCAATTACTAGATGCATTCGCTTACAAAATATGACGCCGTGGCAAGCCACTGACCCCTTGATTTAGGACAAATCATCTTTAGAGAAGAGGAAGAACGCAATAGTACAGAAATGTTATCGTTGTCGCTCTACTGCAAAAATGTTTCACGTTATGGGCTCAGTCTGGGAACTTTTGAATCCTACCTCGTATTTAACATGCAACAGTAATCATTATTTAACATGACTAATCTTTGAGGGGAATTGATTTATTGATAGACAGTAGATAGAGAGAATAGATAGGTCAAGGCCGAAATGCAATCTGGGAAGGGGAAGAAATATTGGACATTGGGTGACATGTGTGGCCACATATTGTTCTGTTGGAACGATGGTACAAACTACCATCTTAAGACATCCGACTACGTTCGGAACCGTGATTTTAAAAAAGCGCATAAATGGATAATTTTCATGATATTTAGTGTCACTTAGATTAGAATACATGTATAAAATTGTTTTAAGGACAATTTGACATAAAAAAGTATTTAAATACAATATTTATGCAAGAAGTTAACTTAGAATAACTTTTTTTCGAAATTTTCTCCTTTTATAAGAAATGCTTCTAAAATAATAATATTTTGTGTGCTTGTGTGTGTGTATAGTAAAAACTTCTTCGGAGAGTGTGAACTATTTTTTTTTTTGAAAAAATCACATTATTTTCAGAGTTACAACCTATTGAAGTAATTGGCGATTGAATTGGCGTTTTTTTCTTAAAATTTCTCCCCTCTGTTGTCGTAAAACATGGATAAACCCACTTCTAAGTTATATATTTCAAAAATTCTGGTTGAGCCTCTGTACAGATGTCTGAGCTATATACAGGCAAAATATTATTATAATAGAAGCATTTTTCTCAAAAAGAGAATATTTTGAAAAAAGGTTATTCTAAGTTAATTTTTTGTCAAAATATTGTACTAAAATAATTTTCTAGTGTAATAATATTCTTAAAAGAATTTTTCCATTTTCTAATATAAGTGGCACTAAATATCATAAATATTATCCATTTTTATGCTTTTGCAAAATCACGATTCCGAACCTTAAGTCAAGATACATGTCCAAGACAAGTATGGCAACTAGTAATGTAAAAATTACGTAATATCTCTCCATATGATGTCATCAGACTGCGATCCGATCATCATAGAATTGCAGTCAGAAGCGGGATTCATTTATATTGACAATGTCGTGTCTCTCGGGGTTGGGTCCTAGCGCAGCTCACTTATTTGGCGAAACACAAATTAGGCACCAAACAAAAGGAAGTAGCAACCCAACACAAACCAAATTTTTTGAATAACTTTTCGGACACTGGTCGTTTTAAGTCCAGTGGTCGTCTTTGACTGTTATGTCTGTAAGTGATTTATTCCAGAATGGCTAAAAATAAAGCGATTAGTGGAATTATTTTTTTTTAAATGAAAAAAATGTGGAAAGCATGTTTGTTAGAGAGAAAGGGAAGTACATTGGTTAAATCCATCTGACGCATGCATTTTCGATGTTCTTTCTCACTATTGTATTTTAGAGGCAACGGGTTTTCTTTTTTCTTCTAGAAACCATTTTGGAAACCGCGTTTTTCTTAAAAGAACGATGAGTGGATTTTTTTTTCTTTTGAATGGAAGAGGTAAAAAAGAAATGACTGATTTGTGTACGAATGAAGGAAATAGATAAGTATTACGGTATGGATGTCCGAAATATGGAAAGAATATACGTTTGATTTGATGTTTCCTATGTTAGAAAGCACATTTTTTTCACATTTTTCGTCTCTTGACACCCCACCCCGGCCCCCCCCCCCATTCTTTTAATCTCTGACGCCCTTTTGAAAACGCGGTTTTTCCCTTGGCGCCAATTGGCAAAACATTTTTATCACAAAACACACCAAATGGCTGTTTCAGGATTTTACCGCCATTCGGTTGTCCGTATCCGACTACTATGCTCATTTGCAGGTACAAACACCTGTAATCTGGATGCAAAGGTTGTCGCTGCAATGGTTGTCTTATGAACATTGCATTGTGCTGAAAAACATTGAATATTACTGGCGGACTCCGATCATTGTGCAAGATACCATAATTGTTGTAATATAGTTCATAATGCAGCAATGCGACATTAGGAAGGGCAGTGATGGTTCCTGCTGTCACTCTGACACAGCAGCTTTTCCCTTCTACATTTATCCATTACAAATCCACATTGCTGATACTTCGTTAAGTCAAACTCAATCAACAATTTCTAGGAAAGATTGCTCGTCTCTTCTACAGGGAACAATTCACCCTCGGGCGAACTCAAGAATATGTCTGAATGAAACTCGCATTCTCTTTCAAGGTATACTGAAGGCGCTTATGCAAAATAACCCTATAAAAACTCCAATAATTAAAAATGTCATTTTATTCTACTTTTATGTAAAACTCGTGGAAACCAACAGATTTGATTAACTACAAAATTAGATCCGGAAGGGCGTAAGGTTTTATTTAACTAGAAAACTTTAGAATGTTATTAGAAGGTGCTTTCTAGCTTATATAAGGATGCTGCTGAGATGCAACACTGGAATCAAACAGCTAACAAAGACTGTGCGTTTATTTTGTTTTATGCAAATTTGTGATAGCGGATTTGAACTGCTGAGTTTTCTATACGTGTGTGATTTTTCATTCTGTGCTATTGTAGATTGATGCGTGTGTATTACGTGTTTCATATTAGAAAAACTTCTATTGTATGTAAAAAAGGGGTGTTAAATTACGATTTACTCCGATTTCACTTTTATTGGTATTTGATAGGGTTTTTTTTTTTTTTTTGTCAACATCCTGCTTCAAAGCAATTCGAGCGTTGTTAGCGACGGATTTGTGATTTTGAACCTCGGTTAAAGGACGAGGATAACCCTGAACTGGCACCTCAATCTCCAAATCACCACACGCCAACGTGTGGACTGCACTCCAAGACAGATTTTATGTACCTCAGATCCTTTACACTATGGATCTTCAGTGGCACCAGAACTAGAACTCACGACTTGACAGCGCCGTTCACGAGTTCGTAATAATGACCAATCGGCTACTGAAGTCCCACACGATTTATTCTGAAAGAGCTTGTCTGTTATTTGCATTGGCTTTTCTTGCAACTGAAAGTCGGTTAACCACTTATATCTATATATGAACATTAGAGTTCAAATTAGAAGATTTTATATTATAAGTCAATTTTTTTTTCTTTAAAAGTAATGAGTGAAAAATAAAACTTTTGTGGTTTTCTCTCTCTCTCTAAACAAAACTACAAATATCTATTATCGATTGGTAAGCAAAAGAGCAAGTAGGTTACGGTTTCAATACTTTGTTTGCGCACGTGCCAATTTCGTACTTCGTTTGCACAGCTCGGTGTGTGACTCTCGTGATATATTTTTGCAACATTTGATGAAATATAAAAGAAAGAAACTACGGTGAGCAACCACTATTATTTGAATAATGAAATTCGGTTGAGAATCATCGGGAGACTTAAGCAAAAGTCAATTTCTAGTACAGAGTTTGCAAGCGACTTCAATGTAATGTTCAGTATTGCGTTACTGAGAGATTGCTTGAGCTAGGCTGTCCAAATACTATATAACACTGCCAATGAAGATTGATATTTTCTCCAGTGAGGCCTAACAGAACCAATCACAGATTTTTAACTGCCTCTTAAATTCCATATGTGACTACAGGTTCCCACACAAGTTTTAAGGGTTACTGTTTCTAAAAGTTTGCAAGAAGACATGTAGGAACGGTCGACATTGCTGCAGGGTTCAATGAGATCGTACTGTACTCTGATCAAGGAATAGTTGACCACTATTCCTTTCCGTACGCTCATATGGATACATACGTATACACACTGATAGCAATTTCAAAATATAAATATTGCACAATGCACTTTGCTTTTTTTAGTAGAATCCTATGAAAATCTTAGACCAGGGGTGGACAATAAGTGGATCCCTAAGACATTTTGGGATGGCCACCTGAAGATTAGCAGATAGTAATTACCGTAAAATAAGGTGGCGTATAACGCGCATCTTTACTTTCAAGATGCAATTTTTTTTAAGGTATATTCACCGCATAAAGCGCACTCCCTTTTTTCATAAGTAACCTGAAATGTACGTGAGAAATGCTCGTATATATATTTTTAAGTCATTTCTTCAAGTTATTATTCGAAGCTTTAGATATAAAAAATAGTATATTTCTAGAACTACAACGCTTTAAGGTATTCGACTACGTTCGGAACCGTGATTTTTAAAAGGCGCATAAATGGATAATTTTCATGATATTTAGTGTCACTTAGATTATAATACATGTATAAAATTGCTTTATAAATAGTATTACAATAAAAAATTATTTAAGTGCAATATTTTGACAAAAAATGAACATAGAATGACCCATTTTTAAAATATTCTCCTTTTGTGAAAAATGCTTCTATTATAATAATATTTTGCCTGTCTATAGCTCAGACCTCTGTACAGAGGCTCCACTAGAAATTTTGAAATATATACCTTAGAAGTGGGTTTATCCATATTTTACGAAAACAGAGGGGATAAATTTTAAGAAAAAAATGCCGATAATTATTTCAAATGGTTGTAACTCTGAAAATAATTTGAATTTTTCAAAAATCATAGTTAAGCCTCTGTACAGAGGTCTGAGCTATATACAGGCAAAGTATTAATACAATAGAAGCATTTTTTACTAAAGGAGAACATTTGGAAAAAAGGTTATTCTAAGTTAATGTTTTGCCAAAATATTGCATTTAAATAATTCTTTTTGTCAAAATGTCCTTAAAAACAATTTTATACATGTATTTTAATCTAAGGGACACTAAATATCATGTAAATTATCCACTTATGCGCTTTTTTAAAATCACGGTTCCGAACGTAGTCGGATACCCTAAGTCCATATAAGGAATGTTATTTCTTTTAAATAAACAGTATTGTGATATATGCAGAAGTCTGATTTTTTTTCATGCTAATCTTTTTTTATTTTTAAAACTCTTTTTTTTTACCCGACGTACAACGCAAACCCGTAAGTTTCGCGATCTTATTTTTTCTGTTAAAAGTACGCGCTATACACCGGATTTTACGGTATGTACCGAAATATTCAAGATTGGCTGACAGTATGCAGACTATGTCTTCTCTATTTTGACTAAAGATACAAGAACTGACTTTAGATGAAATGTTTTTAATTTTTCAGTGTATTTTGAATTGTTGGATAATAAATGTTTAATTTTACATTATTATATTTGCGGCTATTATTATTATGTCTGTAAGAGGCTTGCGCCTCTCTCGCGGGCATCTAGATGTGTGGTGGAAGGGAAGAAGCACTCGACATGATTCAACTAATCTATTTATTTTCACACTAAGAACGGACACACACAATTTCAACTATATATAATATTAAGAGACTGTCTCAATGAAACCGTAAATGTGGAACAGCGACAGTAAAATGTGAGTATTGATTGATTTATTGAATATTAACATCGCACTGTTCAGCTACAAGGGGGCTTTTGGCGACGGACCACGTAATTTTGAACCATGGTCAAGTGACGTGGACGACACCTGAGCTGGCACCCCCTTATCCTAACTACCACACCAAAAAAGATATTCGGACCCACTGCTTTAACGAGAACGTACTCCGTGAGTTCTCGTAGGATATTTGGGGGTATTGGACATCGAACCCAGGTCTTCCGGTCTGGATTCCGATGCTCTAGCCACTAGGCTACCCACGGCCTGCAAAACGTGAATAATTAGGCGACTAACAACTTTGATTCTTCTTTTAATTAGGGATCTAGCCTATTATCCGATTTAATCTCATCTTAATTCAATCTTAGTGAACAATCGTCACTTTAAGGTTTCCTTCTAGAAAGAATCAAATCACTCTAATTCTTATATTATACCTTCAGTAGCAATCTCACCTGGCTTGAGTATATTTTCTCTCCTTCTTCTTTCTAGCTAGAAAATCTAGCCTATTTATAGTAAGTTAATTTACATATCACGATTGTCTTCTTCCGAAGGGTTGGTTGTGAATAACGCGAATTGATTGCCCAAAGATTTCCCAAGAGGATTAATTAGAAAATCGCGTTTTGATCCGCCACATGTTTGTATCTTGCATTTTGCTTTAAATGCAGTCTTAAAAATATTTTTTATTGTAGTTATGTAGGTAAGTACATAGTCCCAGCGGCGTTACGGGGAGTATTAGAGGCCCCCGTGCAAAGTCAGGTTTTAGACCCGAAACCAGATCTTACAAAATATACGTATTTGGCTTGAGTCGGATTTTGGGTCTCCAAAAGCCCCCACCCTCCAATGGAATTTCCATAAAATCAAGAGCCAGATTTTTTTAAAAAACCTGCTTTTCACTTTTGTAACTTAATTAAAAAATTTGTGCAGTTGCTTAACAAGAAAGAAACCAATGCAATCAAATAATGGGTCAATGCAATTAAGTTTCTACTGAGCAAAAATAAAAAGGAAGAGTGTAGTCTGATAACCAAAATATATATGTATGAAATACATATTTTTTAAAATTGTTCTCTTTCTGTTACCTTTAGATGATGAATAATAGATTTTTTCAAACAAGATTTTTTTCTGTTGTTTCTAGTTTCACATAAAATCTTGAAAAAACTTGGCCAACTGCCAGAAAGTTTCACTGTCTGGAAAGAAAATAAACCTGTTTTCTTTTGTTTAATATCATGTTTCATGATATTATCCGTAATAAATAAAATAGTTATTCTTTTTCTCTTTTCAGGAATACTATGTAGTTTTAACTTTGAGAGAAGAATAGGAAAATATACATTATAACAGAATTTCATGTAATAAAATATGAAATTCTATTAATGTATCCTGATTTGTTTTTTATTCATACAGAATTCATTTTTTTCTTTTTAATTATTTAATAACAAATCTATTTATTACATAAATTTAATCCAGAGGGAGATATTTAAAAAGACAAAAGTTTATATGCCTAAATGATCACCTACCTAAATAATATAAATTATTCGGAAATTAGAAAATCATCTCAAATTTTAAATTCAAGAACAAATTTTTTTCAATTCCTACTATTAGCTCGCGCTGTCTATATATTTATTTATTTATATATTTGTATATTTATTTATTTATCTTGGTGGAATTTTCAATCGTTCATAAAATACATTTTAAAGTGCTGAATTGAGCTGAAATTTTATATACAGGATTATTTTGGATGACAATACAATAATTTAATTATAATTAATAAAAATGAATTGATTAAAACTAATTATTTAAAGAATTACAAATACAGCCACGTTGGCGACTTAGCGACCCTTTTGGCGACTTGTGTCAAAACTTGAAAAGGTTTTTTTCTCACGTGTGAAAAGCATTCAGTTGGACTGAAAAATTAAAGGGACAATACGATACTTTAATGATAATTAAAAAAACTAATTACCACTTAATGTTGTGATTCTGTCCTATGTATATACATATTTATATTAATTGTAACTATTTAATAAAAAGTAGCTAAAACAAAATTTTTCGTTGTTGATCTAAGTAGGAATTGAATTAAAAATTATTTTTTTATATTACTTGTTTCCAATATTTTTTAATTGTATTTTATTTTAAATTTTTCACATACTTATGTTCGTAGGTTCGATGTTGTGAAATGAACTTCTTTTCTTGTCAAGAGACAACTAAAACCAAAGAATTGTCTTGGTCGTCTTTTTATTCGGACACCCACATGAAAAAGTCACACATTTAAACATATAATTAATAATAACACATAATAACTTAGCACTCCATTTTAGATGCATTTTAGTCGAAGTCTTTGTCTGGTAACGTTTTCTTTGTTATTATGATGGCAGCGCCACCTATAAACAGTTACGGAATAAGGCAGATCTTGCAAATGTATTTTTAAGTTCCCGTTAAGGCTGTTTTCGGCAAAAGTACAGTAAGACCCCCGCTTAACGCTGTTTCGTTTAGCGCTGTTTAGTTTTAGCGCTTTTTTATTTCAACCCGGGGATTCCTCGAAATTGCTCGCAGCGCTATGGGGATTCCCTGAAATTGTAGGTTTCAAAATATGTACATAACATATCCGAAACAGTGTAGTTGTGTTTCTTGTTTGGTGCGGTGCTGTACGGACGCATTTTTATCATTTGAAACATTTGTTGACATTATTGTAAGTATAAATTTATATAATACTATAATGATTAATACAGTGACAAATATTATGACCTTTAGTTTTTATCATGGATGATAATGTAAAACAAGAAAAGAAAGCAACCAGTAAAAGCATTTCCCTGGAAACTAAAATGCAAGTGATTAGAAGATTAGATTCTGGTGAACGTCAATCTCAAATTAGTGCTGCATTGAATTTGGCAACTTCAACAGGATGCCTTCTTGACAAAAAAAGGTAGAAAATATTGGAAACACAGAATAGACTGAATGATCTGACTGACTTAGAATTTTATTTGTTTTTATATATATATAATCGTTTATATTGTTTTTATTTTTGTAAGAAATAAATGTTTGGTTTTATTTTTATTTAAAAAACATAATTATTAAATTGAATACCTAACTAATTTTCTATCCATCTTCCCCTAACCCCATTATTTATATGTTAAGATAGCCTCGTTTAGCGCTGTTTCGCATTACGCTCTACTTTGATGGAACGTATCCACCGCATTATAAGCGGGGTCTTACTGTGCGAGAGCATGAACAAAACGTGAAGCATATTTTCAGACAGAAAAATACCTCAAATTTCATGGAAGTTCGGAACATTATAACTTATACATCTGTTAACAATATAGTGTTTTTAAAAAATTTTAAAATATTCAATAAACACTCTATTTCTCTCTTTTTAATACGTGCAGGGATAGCTCATTTAACATTACGGTATAGGAAAAAAAAACGCAAAAGACATTTCATACCCGAAAAAATGGATCAACTCGGTTAAAAATGAGATGTATGATAAAAAATGTTACTCTCTAAAGGATAGTGAAGCCAGAATATCATATTAATTTTTCCTTTTTTTTATATCTAAAAAAATGTTCCAAATTCGGGTACTATTCTTTAACACTGGCCGAAGACAGCCTTAAAGATGAAAGAAAGCTATACATACAATTTAACTAATTAAGTTTTAAAAACATGCATTTAAATATTCGGATAATTTCGATATCTTTTAAATTGATTTGAAAATCAGGAGAAAATTAAAAACATTCAGTTTATTTTTGTCTTCCACATTTCTTAGTATAATAATTACTTAAATTAATTCTTCATTATTTGAGCAACGCAAGTAAATGCATAATAAAATGCTACAACTAACGATGTTTATTGTGCTTTATAATTTATTCGATAATTAAGTTACTGTCCGACAAAAGCTTCTAGGAAAAGTGAATTAGTTTATATAAAACGAATAATATAAAGTGTATTAGATAGAGTAGAGATATTAGTTTATTCTATTAACAGCGAAATAAGGCAATCACGTCTATAGACTATTAATGATTATCTGATCTAATTTCATTAAATAAATGAAATTCTTGGAAAGGAAGGAACAATTTTGTAAAGGATTTTTTTGAAAGAATAAATTAATGTCTATATGGTAAGTTTACTATAAGTTGCAATAACAGACTATGACTTTTTTGGGTGACAGTAGAAATTCATTCATAAACAAAATATCAGAGTAAGAGGAAAAATATTTTCCTTGAAGTCTCTTACAAAGCGAACGAAGAGAACACCAGCTTAGCCCGTTAGACAATGCAGAAACAATTATTAAAAATTTCATAACAGTAAACTTTTTTTAATAATTGTAATTAAGTAAGGTTTATGAGGATATTCAAAATTACATCCCATCTATTAATCAAATCTTTATCTTCAACTCTGAGGCGCTATTAAAAATAAAAATGAAGAGAAAATTTCTGTGAAGAGATCCAATAGGTTGAAAATTTTTTTATTAATCAATTTAAATCTCCTAATAGAGTTTTTTTTTGTCTGATAAGATATTATTTAGAAATGTTATTCTGAAATTTCATCTCTAATTGTAAAAATAATTTACAACAAAGAAATGTTTCATGTGCACATACACACACGCATACGCACACACGCACACATGCATAACATATATACATATGCATACGCAAATATGCTCACACATGCATCCGCACATATGCACACACATGCATATACATGCACATGCTCACACATGCATATATATGTACATGCACACACATGCATATACATGCACATGCACACATATACACATACATGTATATACACACATGCACACACATACATGTATATACACACATATGTACACATACATGCATATACGCACATACACACACATATGTACACATACATGCATATACGCACATGCACACACATATGCACACATACATACATATGTACACATACATGCATACGCACATATGCACACACATGCATATACATACATGCATTAACACACATATGCTTACACACATATGTACATATGCATGCATACACGCACATGCACACACATAAATGTATATGCACACATGCATACCCACATATGCACACACATACATATACACACATGCTTACGCACATATGCACACACATATGTTCACATACATGCATATACACACATGCACAGACATATATACACATACACACAAGCATATACATGCACATGCACACACATATGTACGCATACATGCATATACACACATACACACACATATGTACACATACATGCATATACACACAGGCATACACACAAACATACACGCACATGTGCGAACAGGCAGAGAAAAAAATTATACTGCTTTTAATTAGTGGCTTAACAGAGATGATTAAAGCCCTTCTCTGTGCAAAGTAAGGTTTTGGGTCCCAAGCTGAATCTTACAAAGAGTATATAGTTGGTGGCAACTAGGATTTGGGTCCCCCCTCTATGCGGGGGTGTACGTTACGCCACTGTTTTTAATTATGTATCTTTTATTTTAATTTAAAAAGGGATCAAGTACGTTAATTTACGACTAAAGCAATAACCCATTGGTGGCTAACTCCCCCCTCCCTCTTATTACTTAATTTTACAATATATGTTAATAAAAGTGACTGCCAAATGATTTGGTTTGAATGATAAAATTAGAATTCGGTTTGTGTTTCTTAGGTGCCAAATCATATTACCAAGTATCTGAAATGAGGAAGGAAGTTATTTGCTTAGGTTCATAACTAAGAATACCAGTTTTTAAAGGAACTTTCTGGTAAATCTCATTTCCATACCTTAATACACATACGGTGAGTTTAAGAAAGAATGAATGAAGACATGTTTTCACGTGTCATTGAGCATATTGAATATATCAAGTATATGTTTACTTTAGGCACATTCCACGACGGTCAGGAATTGCTATACACGAGTTGAGCATCATCAGAATAAACTACCAGTGTTGAGCGTGCATATGTATTAACGTTTCATTGCAGCATAAATGCATTGTATTTGTATATTTAAATGCGGAAGCAGATGTATAGATACACACCTGCTCTGACTGAATTTTTCTATCACATTTAGATTTCACTTTCTGAAATAGGTCATTTTAAGTAAACAAGTTAAGAAAGCGTCTTGTCTAACAGCGCTTTCTAGTGATTTTTCAATAATTAAGAGTCTTAAGGGAAAAAAATTATGATTTTCACACTTATTATCCTCTAAAGGTCTGGCACAGATATTCAAACATAGAGCACTGATACTTAATGTAAATATTGTAAATGTAACGAACCACTTTTTTGTGTGATTTTGTTTAAAGTGAGTGGAAACCCACTTGAGCTTTGTAAACAAAGACGAAAAGTTGTAACGATCCAAGCGAAACGAAATAAAAGCTGTAAAGCGATCTTGTAGTAAACAGTTAAGTCAAACGTATATGTAAATAAACATTAATAATACCTTTAAGAGAAAACCTCTTGAAGTTAATTCATGAGAGTTTTCATTTAATCAATAAGTATCATAGTTCGAAGAAATAGACAATAATATAATAGGTATACAATAATATGGTTCATTGCATAAGATTGTATATTGTTTTGTATGCATTTTTAACTAGAAGCATATGTTGAGAACTTTTAGAAACAAGTAAATGGATTGCAATTTGAAGTTTTTTGAACAATTTGCCGAGTCCTAATGCTTTGTAAAGGTGTAAATAATGGATGCCAAATCTGTTGAGGCTCTTAGTCAAGCATGGGCGGACTTTTCAAGGGTACGGGCTATTTCTGATGTGTTTAAGGTGTTACGGTGCATCCAGTGGCGTAGGTGTGGCCGTTCTGTTCTGTTTTCTTCTCTTATTTTTGACAGTGTACCCCTCTTAAAATATTGCAGATTACTATTTTTACTATAAAAACACAAAGTTATCAAGTTGAATGCTTGAACAGCTATGAGTGATGGCCAGACCATGGATGTATTCAATTCAGAAGAAGAGAAAATACGTCAACCGATGAATCTGAAACCAACGTCTGTACTTAATTTGTCCGCTGCCGAGTCCTGCACCATCACGAGACATGACATCAACATGATAACCCAATCTTGTAAAAGCGCAGGGTGTGGGATGATGTCTCAATAGCCAATCCCGTGCTATCACGGGAAGAGCTGACCATCAGTATGTATTCTCCCTTTCAGTCGGCGTGTGAGTAAAAACTCATTTCTTCGGCTGGCATCGTGGAGATCACTTTTTTCCTTTATAGCGGCAGCGAATGTGTCTAATGAAGGCACATGTGTCGTTCACACATTTATCGAATCATTTGCTTAAGTAAACACAGTCGCATCAATTGTCAAAAGCCGATTCTTCAATCTAGTTGGCGTCGGTGTTCCATAAATATGTTTCTTTTAGTATGCGTGTCTTAGGTCTTAGTAAAGTGGGTCTCTCCAAAATGTCTTGGCGGTCCATCAGTCGATCGCGATCGACTTAATGCTCATCCCTGCTCTAAGTCTTCATATTGGTGTGGTGTGGAAGAGCTAGGAGTGACAGATCAAGTGCCGTCCTCATCACTTGACCAAGATTCAAAATACTTCGACCTCGTAATGTTTCCAAAAGTGCAATATCTACAAATTGAAATTTCGTGAAAGGCTTATCGAATTAAAAGTATAATACACTGAAAATGTAAGATAAAATTCTTAAAATTCTTTCTTATAATTTTCTGAACTTAATAAATTTTTTTTTTCTACGTACGATTTTATCATATTAAATAAGGTTAAATAAGTAATGCTAGAATAACAAAAAAATCATTGGCATTTAATTTTTTAGATAAGATGTTGCATTACAAAGACCGGAAATACATTTTCAAAAGAAATAAAAATTCAACATTATAAGAGAAACTAAGGAATTTATAAATCTGGATAAAATAAAAAATGTGGATGCTTAAGTGTGTGTGTTCTTTTAGCTCAAATGTTAGACACTGGCGAAATGCATTTAATTATGATACAAGTGTAAAAGACATATTTAAATTAAGGTACTCTTCCGTTTAGCCGGCGCAGGCGATAAAGTAGCCAAAAATGATACAATGGACCCCCTCTGGTAAACTTTTACCACCACATTTTCAAAACAAGTCACGGTCTCTTCTTGTCATTAATGGCTTTTACGGTATTTATATACGTATTATCGC
>BMAV01024309.1:0-82602 GCA_019973955.1 Trichonephila inaurata madagascariensis | reverse complement strand
ACCAATTGAAAAAACTCTTTCAAGTGCTGCATTAGTTCCTGGCCAGCGCAAAGTAAATTCAACAAGAATGATTAAATTTTCATATGGCATATGTTCATTTTTGATATGGTTATAATTGTTTTCGCCTATCTTTTATCAATTTCACATGCTGATTTTCCCATTGTTCTGATTTATCATAATTTAAATATATGCATTGTCTTCTAATTTCTTCAAACAGACCATTGTCATCGATTTTAATATCAGACATTTCTCTCCATAAAAACTCAACCTATTTATTTGCGATGAAGTCAAAAAACACCAATGAAAACTGTTATTTCCTGTGATACTTGTTTCAGATCATTCTTCAACATATTAGAAACATGTATAATAAAAATTCTACATTTCGTTGACAAACTTTTCTTTTATACCTGGATTTAGTCTTCTAAATGCAGAAATTTTCATTTATTATTAAATGAAAATTTTTTTCTTCAAATCGTGATTTTTATTGAAAGACAAAGTCGTTCAAAATAAGACTAACTTCTGTGGCTGAAATATGTTCACCATGAATCTTTTGAAAGTTTTATGGAAAACAGATGCCTGATTATGTACAGCATACGCTAATATCTTTGATAATTCATCTTGTACCGGCACATGACGCGTTATCTGAATAAGAGAATCAACAAATACAATCTCTGAATACAGAGATTATAAGATTAACTTAAAAATTTTGAAAAGGAGGGCAAGTAGGAGAGACTATTCGAGGAAAGACAGAAACGACTGTCCTCCCTAAAAAAGGACGATTGATCACCTTACTAATATGCCCAAAACTGCGTATTTTTTTTTTTTTTTACAATATTATTTAATTAAAAAAATATACTTATTTTTGAAGTACTAATAAAAAGCAAATCATTTATTCCTACTGAATTATAATCATCTCGTGATAAAGATACCTTTTTCCCATTATTTCTTTTTCGATCGGATATAATTATTGTTTCACATTTATCAAAAAAGCATAAATCCCCAATCCCATTTCAACTAGGCAAAATGAGGCCAAAGTTTCAAATAAGAAACAAAGGAAATCTGACACAATCACGTATTAATAAGAAGCCAAATTTGAAATAGATGCTATTAATAAACTAGCTACCCCATATCTACATGCAATGACGTATCTAGGAGATGACCCGTGTGTTTATTCTGCAATATAAGTGACCAACTGCAACAAACACGCTTGTTATTTTTGTATTTGCAAATAATTCCTATAACCAAAACAGGCTATACAATAGACGGCTTTTCCGAAAGTAAAACAGCTGACAGAACCTCTCAGAAAAAGAAAAAAAGAAAGAAAAAAACTGAATAAGAATAAAGAAGAAATTGTCAACTGCAGTTGTTGAAAAACCAAAAAATATCAAAACACCTGAAAGTGGCAGGTGCAAAGAATGTGGTCGAAAGAAAGATGGAAAAAACTCAAACGAGGTGCATTTTTTTTTTTTTTTTTTTTTTTTTTTTTTTTTAAAAAAATTTTGTTGATAAAAGCACGTAAATTTGTACTTTAAATCTTGTTTGACATAAAAAAGATTATCAAGTTTGATGGAAGTAAAAACATGATAAATTGTTTAGTAAATAATTTGTATTGTTTTCCAAACTTCTGAGTTCTGTACTCCATTTCCATAAACGTGAGACTGAATGAGTGGAACAGAGAGAAAAGCAAAAAGACAGTTAAAAAAGATATAAAAATTTATAGTATTTATTAATAAACAGAAAAGTAGATATAAAATAAAACCATATAGTACAGATGTTTGTTACAGGCTGGGATAAACATAAACCAACTGAGTGTAGCAGAACCATGTAGGCAAAAAGTAGCTTTTTCAACAGAGTGGAAAAATTAAGCCTGTATGGATTTACTTTTTTCTCTAAAGACACGCAAATAATATTTCCAAAAATAAAAATAATAAAAACTAGATCAGAAATAGACGACATTAAACAATGATTTTTACCGCCAGTGCATATAGAACAACTGAATGAAGAAACTTGAGATTTTCAACCCTTTTACCACTCGTATTATTTTATGCAAATCTATGAACTCTGTATCTGCATGAGTACAAATGCAGTCGAACCTCTGTATAACGAACCTCTATATTGCGAATTTTTTCTGGAACCTTAAGGTATCCGAATACGTTCGGAACCGTGATTTTGCAAAAGCGAATAAATGAATAATTTTCATGATATTTAGTGTCACTTAGATTAGAATACATGTATATAACTGTTTTAAGGACATTTTGACAAAAAATTATTTAAATACAATATTTTGGCAAAAAATTAACTTAGAATAATTTTTTTTCGAAATGTTCTCTTTTTGTGAAAAATGCTTCTATTATAATATTATTTTGCCTGTATATAGCTCAGACTTCTGTGCAGAGGCTCAACTAGAATTTTTGAAATATATAACTGAGAAGTGGGTTTATCCATGTTTAACGGCAACAGAGGGGAGCAATTTTAAGAAAAAAACGCCAATAATTATTTCAAATGGTTGTAACTCTGAAAATAATGTGCATTTTTCAAACATCATAGTTGAGCCTCTGTACAGAGGTCTGAGCTATATACAAGCAAAATATTATTATAATAGAAGTAGTTTTCACGAAAGGAGAACATTTTGAATAAAGATAATTCTAAGTTAATTTTTTGCCGAAATATTGTATTTAAATAATTTTTTTTTGTCAAAATGTCATTAAAACAATTTTATACATGTATTCTAATTTAAGTGACACTAAATATCATGAAAATTATCCATTTATGCGCTTTTTAAAAATCACAGTTCCGAACGTAGTGGGATACCTTACACATTTTACGATTTTCTTCGTAAAATAACTACTTTATAGCGAAGGATAGCGAAGGGCATTTTCTATATAACGAGCTTTTTCTTTTGTGATTCGATTTTTGTTTGCCCTTTTTTAAAGTATTTCTGTAAAAATTTCAAGTTACTCTCTCTTTAACAAATTTTATGGTTGTCATAAATCTTGAAATAGTTTTATTAGATCCTAATTCGCTGAGAGCAATAGAGTTCTGGAAGTTTCATCCAAGAAATGCAACCCTTAACCCCCCATTGCCCAGTTCACTAGAAATATCTTTGATATCCTCTTTCGCCTTCTATGGAGTTGTCCCGTGCCCCCGTGTTCTAATTATAAAATAATGTATGTCTAATATTATTTGTATGCTTTAAATTATAAAATGTCCTTAAAATTCATTAATTTTAGTATAAAATTATTTTCTTAACATTGAAAATACAGTGAATTCTTCGACATTCTTCTTTCTTGTTTTGCTTGCAATTTTTCTTTCTTTCTCTTTTTTTTTATGGGTAAGATATATAAAATAAACATATGTTAATTTAAAAAAGGTGTGAATAATTCCTTTTTTTAATATATAATGTTTATGAATTTAAAATTTGTTTTATGTGGTTTATAAAGTATATTAAAAGATGAACCTCTATATAACGAATTTTCCGTATAACGAACTTTTTTCCGGGATTTAGCGACTTCGTTATTTAGAGGTCCGACTGTATATACCAGCGGTTACTCTAGATTAGTGGTTCCCAAACTGTGTTCCACGAAACTCTGGAGTTCCATGAGGCATACCCTAGGGGTTCCACGAGTCACAATGAAAAAAATCGGGAAGCAATAAATATGTATTCAAAATGGATTCACGTTTTCTATCAAGTTTATATAGTTACAAGTATCTATAATTCGTTCTCCTCATTAAAATTAAAAATTTTATTTATATATTATAACTTTATATTATGCAACTTTTTAAATTTTTATTATAATATAACAAATTAATATTAAAACGCCTTATCTTTATATATACATATATACTTCCTGCTAGATTGAGAATATTCTATTGTTTACTATCTCGAGAGTTCCACGAGATAATTTCTACTTGTTAGTTAACAAAATGCCTTGCAGAATTAAATAGTTTTCTTAAGGAAAATTCCCTTTTTTATATTTGGGCACCTTCAAGCTCCAGGGATTCCTTGAGGTGAAAAATTTTGGGGGCCACTGCCCTAGATATTTCTTGTTGTATGGCGTATATTGTTTTTAGGTTATTTATATCGAAACCTTAGCATTAAGCCTCCAATGGTATTCAAAAATATACTTATAGCCTTTGCCTCTTGATTTAAAAAGATCAGGACTTGAATTTCTATAATGGAAGTACATTTATCTTTTTTGTCACTGCAACTGGCCTTTGGAAGCCGATTTTTTTAAAACCCTTTCTTAACAGACCTTTACTCAACAAAAGAAACATGCCTGAGAAACTTCAAGTCTGTTGTTTTAATAGTTCAGGAGATTTCGTGATGAATGAGTGTGACTCACCTTTTTCTCTGATATATTTAGATTCATATTTGATGATAAATAAACACACTCGTGAAAAATTTAAGTTGGATACTACCGTAGCATTAAACAGCTGGCAGATGATTTGATTTTTCAGGTTTTGGTAATCCTCTATCCTCTTCTCATTGGCGTAACATACACCCCTGCATCGAGGGGGGCAAGTTTTTAGGGGGTTCAAGTCTGACTGAGACGCCAAATACGGTTTTGGGCCCAAAACTCAACTTTGTAAGGGAGCCTTAATAATTACCGTTACGCCACTGCCTCTTCTGTATTCAGTACAGAACGAATCTCAAAAGTTTATATTGGACAGATCTTAAGAATCTATTTCAAATGCGCATGCCTCAGAGTCATTTAAAAATTCGTAGACCACAGCACAAATAAAAAAAAAACCAACAAGTTCTATATAACCTGATTCAATTATCTATATGCAAATTCCATCCAGTGAAGCAGAAAGAAAAGGCTTCATTAAAACAAGTTTGTTTCATTTGAAAGGTATTTGTTAAACATGATGAAAAAAAAACAAAAAAAACAAGAGCTATAAATAATTTTTTATATAAAAAATAAATATATTTTTATTTTTGAAAAATTTGAAGAAACATTTATATATTAGAAAATGATTATTACTTCTATAAAATAGATAGTATCGCCATCTGTCTTCAGGAAAAGGAACAATTTTAAACGAATATGAATTTCAACAAACTACGCAGATGATATAATGATGGGA
The DNA here is from genome assembly GCA_019973955.1 of Trichonephila inaurata madagascariensis. Lineage (NCBI taxonomy): Eukaryota > Metazoa > Arthropoda > Arachnida > Araneae > Nephilidae > Trichonephila > Trichonephila inaurata. The sequence goes on along the minus strand of BMAV01024309.1, from coordinate 77,517 downwards.
AAAGTATCTTTGTTGATGTAAAGAAGTAATACATTTTAGTTCATGCATATTAAATATTCTTTAAACAATTATTTTTTATAATATTAAAGTTAGTGTGCTTTAGTGTTGTGGATAGTAATCAAAATATCGTTTTGCTGAATTGCTAGTATCACCAATGTTCTCGTTTTAGAATTTAAGACTGATTCTTACAATTCTTCCTTTTTAGTACCCCTTTATAAGCTTCACTTATATGTAACGGAATCTTTGCTCAATTTGTACCTACTTTAAAAAGTCAGATTAATTCGAAATTTTGCTCACTTGTCCAGGATCGATGACAATACAATAATTTGATAAATTTGTTCCATTGTCCTGATCAGGATCATCAGAATTAACGATTTTCCAATTTCAGATCCCATTTCACATCTGGTGACTAATTCCAGATCCCACTTCCATATTTGGCTACTAATTCCGGATTTGGCGACTAAAAGATTAAGTTATAACTTAGTTCGATGAAGTTACAACTTAGTTCGATTAACTATAAAAGGGTGTTTTTTAGTTTTTTTAAACTATAATTTATGTTACATAAAATTACAAGAGTTCTTGAGGGTGGGATCATCATACTGAAACAGATATAATTAGAACATACACTTAAATGTATAGATGAATTAGATAGATTAGTTTTGTTGTGAACGACCAGGTTTCTATTATTAGTGATAGCTAAATATTCCCCATTTGAAAAAATTAATTAAAATTTTTACAAGGATATAGTAATTTCTATGCGCTTTAAAACCTAATAACAAGGTGTCCAGTTCGTTACATTTAATCAAATTTTTTAACCATATCTCAAATTGTAATGCTTTTTCCTTTTTTGAATTTGCTCAATGGATATACAACTTCTGTGATGAAAGCAAAAGTTTAAAACCGATGCTATATATAACTCCTGTCCGACGTATGTTGATGTCAAGGCGGGTGCCGTTTTGCATAATACATATTTCATTCATTTAAGATAAAAAAAAAAGCACAATTACTACAGTATTTAAACATTTTACAATTTTAAAAGCAGTTATATACTAATCCTCTTTAACTATTGATTTAAGCAGTATGCCTAAACATTCACAAATATAACAGTTTTGTTAACAACATTCAGATGGCAAATGTCTTACCACTGGAAATGCTTTAGTAAATAATGTGGTTACACATTCACAATAGTAAAGAAACATGAAAAGGTTAATTTTTTCCCTCCGATGATCCTTGGAAATATTTAATGTCAATCTATGTTCTGAAGTACTTCAAGACCACGATTGCAGTAATGACCTTCGTCTTTTGAGTAGTTATTTATTTTCGCTGGCAACATCTTAGCAAGTACATAAATAATGTTTGCTTAATTAGCATACTCAAAGATTATTTCAATCGATTCATAAATTTCTGTAATAGTTGAAAAATTGAACTTGTAATGTAAGTTATTGTTAATCAATGTTGCAAAGATTTATGTTTTAATCTTTTATCCCTTAAATATATCGCTTTCAAAGACAGGAGGGTAAAGAAGGATAAATAAAGAGAAGAATTGAATGAATTTCTTCTTAGAAATGAATAATAAAATTGTTTATATCATAAAACAGTGCAATAGTTAAAGTGGCTAACGAATGATATAAAAAAAATTACCTTGATACAAATTACAAGCAATAATACTCATGCTTCGAAAGTAAATTAAGAGCAAAAAAGGTAAGGAACAGATAATTCTTATTAAAATCAGTAACAAGTGTTTATATAATGTATGCAAGAGAGGTGGGCGGCCTCTGACCACCCCCAGCGTGTTTTCTCTCAAAGTTGGGGGTGGAACTGAGCCAAATTGTACGGTCACCTGTATGGCGCTAAAGCTACGGCTAATGACAGGCGTACAACTATAGTCCTTTTCCACAATGAATTTCGCGGCTCTTGGTCTGATGTTTCTGTCGATTGGGTGGCGTAAGTAACAGGTACAACATGAAGCCAGGGACGTCTTAAAGCATGTGCCAACAGGGACCGGGGTCTTGTTTCATTCTCGACTCTGTCTTAATAAGATCATGATCAGGGTAATTTTAATGGTGAAATATCATTCCTGTAACATATTCTGCGAAAAACAAGGAATTTCAAACTGCATGTCAACTAGCAAAAGTGGTAAAATTTTATTAATATGTGATGACCGTTGTCCACGTCTAAGCTTAGGTCTAATACCATAACCAATCATTCAACTCATTTAGTCGAAATGCAGTCATCGGTTGAGCCGGTTTGTGCTTAGGTTTTTGAGAGAGATTGTGAATAGTGAACATTTATTTGTTTCAAATGATTGTTTGAACAAGTATTTGATAATGAATGCTATATACTGTGTGCTACTTTTAAAGATCTCAGGTAGGACCTACTTTTCATTGGAGTCTAGGACCTCAAAAAATCTTAAGATGACCCTGCATGCAGCAATAAAAGAATGACGAGAGTAATAGTAAAGTGACCATTTTTTTCCAATGAAAAGGAAGACGAAAAATTTATGAAAAAATTACAACTTAAATATGAGAAACGTTTTATTAATTCATACAAAAATACGCTTGCATTCTTTTTAATTATTATCTTAAAAGAGTATTTTTCCATTGAATTAATTTTTTTTGTTAACATATCATTTTCTAACATATGGGAAAGTTCGGGCAAAAAATATCCTTCATACTGAATTTTACTGCTGATTGATTGATTGAATATTAACGTCGCACTGTTCAGCTACACGAGGGCTTTTGGCGACGCACCACGTAATTTTGAACCATGGTCAAGTGACGTGGACGACACCTGAGCTGGCACCCCTCTCCTAACTACCACACCAACGGGAGAACGTTTCAGCTCTCGACAGATTTAATGTGCATCGCTGCCCTACACGGCGGGTCTTTAATGATACTGGGCTCGAACTCATGACAAGGTAAGCCACGGTCCGATACCTATACCACTCGGCTACCGCGGGCATCCTAAATTGTACTGTAAGCACTGTAGCTAAAATATTAACATTCAATTTTGATTTCTCGCTAGTCGCTCGAATGTGCTTCACAAAAATCATTACCAACTAAAAAAAAACTTTTCAACTGCTGCATTAGTTCTAGGGCATTTCTAGTTACATTTTCATATGGAATGTGTTCATTTTTTAAATGGTTTAAATAATTTCACCCATATTTTATCAATTTCTCAGCATGTTGATTTTCCAATTGTTCTAATGTATTAGAATTTAAATATACATTCAGTCTTCTTTCTACTTCAAACAGACAATTGTCATCGATTTTAATATCTGGCATTTATTGCGATAAAAACTCAACGTATAATTTTCTATATCTGCCCAATTTACTTGCGACAAAGTCAAAAAATACCGTTGAAAACTGTTATTTCCTGTGATATTTGCTTCAGACCATTTTTCGACATTTTGGAAACATGTTTGGTTCATCTCTGAATACAGAGTAACAGATAAATTTGAAAATATTGAAAGGGAGGACAAAAAGGAGGACACTTTTCGAGGAAGGACTGTCCTCCCTAAAGGAGGACGGTTAGTCGCCTTAGTAGTAGTCCATTATACAGCTTCGGATTTATATAAGGCAAAATAAATAGAAATTATTTGAAATGTCCTTTAATTTTTTTTTTATGTTTAAAGCTGCTCGTATTTACTTTATTTTTTAAGACTATAATCACATTCAAAATCGTTTGCTTTGAAAATTTACTTTTAAATTTTAATAAATCATTAATTCTTTCCCCCATCAGATTGATTCTGGATGAAATATAATTTTTGGAAAATGAACTCATGAATGTGAAGTTTTTATGTAAATAATACAACGATTTACCAAAAGATTATACAATAAGCCACGATATGGCAATTTTAAGGTATCGGACTATTTGCGACAACTCTTTTTTAAAAAAATGGAAATATGCAGATTTTTTTGTGGTTTTTAGATTTATTTAGTACATTTTATGAAAAGAAAGACTAAAATTAAGAAGATAAAATTAAATTATTACTACTAAAAGGGAAAAAATGGGTAATAATTGACAAAAAATTACATAAACAGGGCCCGCTCTGTACAAATAGTAAATGAACAAATTCTCAATTTTGATGTATTATTTTGCTATTCCTTTTTGAAATGTCTTTCAGGATAAGAGATATTTCAGTTTTTACAAAAACTATAACACAATCTCTTAGGTACTATCTGAAATTGCTTAAAAATACAATGATTATATTCACATAAAGAATTGTAAATTTTGTAACAAAACAGTGATTGATAAATCTGAAGGTCAAAACACTTCTACTGTTATATAGAACATACACAAAAAATTTCAGCAAATAATTTTAAAAACTTGTTGAGCAATCTCTATTTGAGATTTTCGAAAAAAACACATTTCCAGAAAAACTCATTTTAAAGTTTGACATCTTATGTTATGTTATGACATCTTATGTTATGACAAGTTATGGCATCAGCTTTTAAAAAACTTGTAGTTTTCGTTCCAATGAATTGAAAAATGAAAAAACGTGGTATTTTTATAAAACTAATAAGATGACCTAAAAAAAATCATACAAAAATTTGCCAATTTAAAAAAAAATGATTTTAGGGAAGTGGGATACCTTAAACTATAACAAAAGTATTTTAAATACATAAAATGAATAGTGAAAAAATAGTATGCACTGTAAAAATAAATTATAAAACAGGATTTAAGCTATATAAGCTAATTCCTTTTTTTTATTTTTTTTTATATTATACATAGAAATAAATCTTTTAACCGGAAGAGTAAGAATGGAATAATTTTTTCTCATTAATACTTCTTTAGTACCATGACTATTGCAAGCTTCCATATATGGATTTAAGCCACAATTTAAGAATAAAAGAACAACATATGAAAAAAAAACATTTTCGCAATTACTACAACATAACTCAATCTATATCAGCAGGAATCAGTAACAAGTATCACTATTTCGAAATATGTTTGGACGAAAAGTTACGTATTCGTAATTTGATCCGCAGCTATCACGTTTCTTTCTTTCTGCTTTTTTTCTCCTTTTTCTGTTTTTTCTTTTTTCCTTTTTTTTTAATTTGTGGCACACACTTTTTTATCAGCCAGGAAGATCAAGCAACAGAATATTAAGCAATACCTTTTAATCGGGTTACAAATCGCTTTTATGTGTTGCCATTTCTGTGGTAGGTTAAATTAATTTTTCTTAAAAAAAAAAAACAACCATCGCAGAGTTATCATTTTATCACTTTTGTTTGTGAACTATTTTTAGGTGTAGTTATTACATTAAGATATTTATATCATGCTAAAAAAAAAGTACTGAGTGGGTTGGGAACATTTCCGAAGTTTGATGACTTGTTTTGACATATTAATGTTTCATTTTTCTCCTTTTATTAAAAAATCTATTAACGACAAAGGTGATTTTTGAATGATTCCCTAGAATTTTTTTTATTTTCATATAATAGATGCATGTTTCCTTAAAAAATCATAAAAAAGATAAATATTTGTATTTGACTTTCAAAATTAATAAAATTATTATTTTAAGATATATTTAAGAAATTTAAAGAAAAAATTCTTTTAATTTCCAACTTGAAATGAGACTATACATTTTGCAATGTTCAATATCTCTTGAATTTCGCATAATAATTCTGCTTGGAAGAATAAAATTCGATTTTAATTGAATCATTTAATTTTCTTAGAAAAACATCACACATAAGACACTTCGAGAAAATGACTCAGTAATATAGAATATATATATATAACTAAATTTATGTTTAATTAATTAATAAATTTATGTTATGTTTTAATATATTTTATTGTTGTTTTTACAGCTCATATTCGCATAATATTTACTTGTACGATGTTCATTATTGCACCATGATTATTAAAATATATTATAAATGAAATAATTTTAAATCCACTTCCAAAGGTGAAAATATTAAAACATCTTTATTTCGCTTATTCCGTGGTTCTTATTATATTTCTCTAAACTTGTGTTCTAAACTTGGCAACTCATTAAATCCATCATCTGATCTTTTCATTGCCAGATACAACAGGATAAAACATTACAAATCTGAACTTAAAAATATAAGCATAAATTATTTCTCTGACAAATACCCTAAATACACTTCTCTCAATGAAGTTCTCGTTTCAAGAGGAATAACATATCCAAGCTCATCTGCCTTCCTTCATCCATCAATACCTGTTACTACATTTGCAATATTTCGAACTGTATCGATACTGATTTCATATTATCCAAACGATATTTTGCGTTCAGATTGTGGCAACATGTCAAAATAGTTTTGGTTCCGATTCTTGAATTCGAAATCTGTAATATTTTTTTTATCAATTATTACTTAAATAATATATTTTTTTAAAAAAATGTAGCAGAATTCAAACTTTCTGCAAAAAAAAGTTAATCAACAAAGATTCCTAAAATAAAGAAATTCTGATTTCCCTTTTTTGTATTATTGGTAATAGTAAAATTGTTAACTTCTCTCTTATATATATTATTCTAAATAATATGCTATCAAATAAATCTCAAATATCAAAATGTGTAGTTTCAATTAAGAAGTAATATGAAAAAAATATTTAAGTTAATTTCTACTTTATTTTAGTTACTTTTTATTAAATAATTACAATTAATATAAATATTATATACATACGACAGAATCGCAATATTAAGAGACAAAATAGAAAGTGATTTTCCTTGCAATTTTCTATTTTCCTTTCTATACGGGGTGTTAGACGATTTTTTTATTTTTATTTATTTTTTTTTGTGGTTTGTTACTACTTATTTATTAATTAAGTTTAAGTATTCTAATAAAAAAGTTTTGCTAAAAAAAATCTTATTCTCAGAAATTAGGCCATCCCAAATGGAATTGAACCCACGACCTTTGGATTATAAGTGCAACGCACTATCCATTGCGCTACAGGGACACAATGAGCCATTTTCGTTTTTACATATGGTGTGGAACTATTATTTTTGTTACTATTTATTCCTTAATTAAAATATAACTAATGAATATTAATATTTGAAAAAACTGTATTAACACCAAGCCTTCATCCACTACAAGTTTAAAAAAATGTATTTGAACTTGAATGGACGAATAGAAAGTATTTTATTAACGATTGGGAATTTGAACAAGATATATACGATATATATATATAGGGAGATTGTGAACTAATAGTAGGATTTGAAAAAGAGAGAATTTAGATTGAAATACAAGTGATAGTTTTATACACTTGTACTAGTTATAGAAATAAATTCACTTTTCAATGCAGTTTTTTTACAAGTAAGTTAAAAGTAATTCAAATTATCTTAAAACCGATTATAGATCATTATCATGTTGATTATAGGAAACAGATTTGTTGGAATGTGTATAGATCTACTACGGATACAAGTGTGTCATACAACTGTTGAAAAGCGTCATTTATCTCCTAAATATACCGTGATAAAAATAAAATATCCGGAATACTGTCATTATTGGTCAAAATTTATTGCAAAGTTATCTCCTCCGGCTTCAATGTGTTTCAGCCAACATTTTTTCCAATCAGCAAAACATACCTTAGGGTCGTTTTCGAAAAACTCCTTTAGGGTTCGTATCGAATTTTCTTTTATTCCATTAATGGACTCAAAACCTGGACCGTGAAGAAGCAATTTCTTCCGTCGGAATAAAAAAAAAAGTTACACAGTATCATATCAGGCGAAAAGAGTTTGTAGATTCGTATCTTTGGAATGCTTTGTCAAAATATCCCGAATAATGGAATTGTGAAGAGACTCATTATTGAAATACAAAACCCATGAGCGCCACAATTCAGGCTGCTTTCGAAGAATTGGTAATGGAGCACAAATTTCAAATAGAAGTCTTTACTGATCGTAAGGTCTGTTGGTAGAAATTCGTACTCAACAACACAAGAAAACAGTTAACGCCTTTATTTTTGAGAGCTAATCAAATATTGTTGCTTTTGATAAATATACGTTTTAAGGTGTTTTGTTACATTTGAAACGTGTTTATGTCAGATAAATTATATTTAATTCATGTTCTTTGCTCAGTTATTCCCAATAATTGAGAAAATTAATGAAGTGAAAATTCTTCTCTCATTAAAAACAAATTTGTTTTCAGACGATAAAATAAAATGAGTATTCACATACTTGTATAAGTTGTAAAAATATTTAATAAAAGTTCGCAGACGATATCTGCTGTATACTACATATTTTACAGGAAACGTTCTTGATGTTTTTAAATCACAGTGTGTATTTTTTACGGTATATTTTATTTTTGATTTGATTTCTCATTCCAAATTTATTTAATTTTTATTATATGTCTGCAACAAACTAATAAAAAAAGATTTTATTGAAGATTTATGATGTTTTTTAAAATTCAAATCTGGAACTTGAGAATAAATGATTAAGAAATTTTCGTTACAAATATGTAATATGCAAAATTAATTTCTTAACATAGTCAATTTAAACAAAAGAAGAAGGGAAAGCAATTAGCATCGGCTGAGACAGATTTTTCGCCATAGAATATCATAAGAGAGTATAAATTTTAAAGTGAAAAATCTCCATATACCAAGCAGCACTCACGTAAAAAAATGATAAATCGGATTATTTGGCGATATATATACAAAAAACATTGGTGCTGTGTTCAAGAACGATTTAAAGAAAACAATCCAAAGAGATTTTTAATGAAAAGGAATTCTAAAAAGTATATATATGAATATCAGACTATATTTTATGGAATTCCATAATCATAAAAAAGTATATATCTTTTGTTACGCGTCGTTTTAGAGTTTGAGAGCATTTCGTTGCGTAATTAATCCAACTGTTCTTATGGTTAAGAAACTCAAAATAAAACTAAATACAAACTTTGCAATACATATTCATGTGACAGCGGAAATGGAGAATGACGCAGCCATATTCCGTGACGACACTGATTAGTCATGAAGAAATTCTCGAAGCTCACTTCAAAGCGGTTTTGTAACATTTACAGTGCGGAATGTAAACAACCATGTGAGTAACATACACGCAACAAACGCAATACGTGAATGACATAAAAAATAAAAATATTTTTCTCATCACAAACATAAAAAGAAAATTCGTGATATCTTTCTTTAAAACATTCTTTCAAGCAGACGTTGACATCGATTTGCAATAATAAATGAGTTCCGCCATTTTGATGTTTATTCAGAAAGCCTCTAGCATGCAGAAGCTAGCTTTCAACTTAGAATATCATTACATAATGAAAAAGAACTTTTCTACTTGTAAAAATTTTAACATAATATGATTTATTCATTAAAAAATATAGTTTGATACCACCCAATTAAAAAAAGATACTTTAATATTCTAAGCTAAAATCCGAAATTATAACGAAAATAAATTGTTATGAAATTTTCTTTCTGGTTTTCATACATAATCCATTCTTTTCGTGACTAAAAATTGCAGCTAATCAGAAAAAAAAGAAAAATGATGTATTTTTTGTATTTGCTTACAATTGTTGTCTATAATAAATAAAGGTATGATGTACGAAGTCATTCAAAAACAAACAAAGATCGCTTAGTTATACAAAATAAAAATGCACTATATTTATTCGAAAAAAACAATTCTGAGGACTTACGTATTATACCGTCGATTAATTACGCCAAATCAAAAAACGTCACCAAACGCTGCGATGTATAGCCAATAGTGGAAGTCATTCCCACGCGTATTCGAATACAATAATAATAAAAATAACAGCATTTGGCGACATTTTTGAATTGACGATGTCTTTTACTTAACCAAATTGGTCGACGATGTAATGCATAAGTACCCAGTTCTGCTGTATGCATGAAGTTTCCTCAACTACTCTACATATATAGTCCTATGCTAAATTTTTTTTTGTCGTATCTGTTAGGAGGTGATTATGTAGAGAAGTGAAGTAAGCTTCAGGTATATAACAGAATGGTATTTTTCAATATATATCGTGTTTTTCATTTCGTATAACTAAACGGTCTTTATATTCTGGATGACTATCGTATATCTAATTTACTCTCTTCGTAGCTGTTAGTGTAATTATTTGTATATACATGAAGGATTGCTGGCATTACATCTAAATGAATAAGATTGAAGTTCTATTGGTCAGATAACAGTTAGTACAAAGAGAAGCAATTTATTAAAAGCTACTTTTTCCATAAAAAGTAATTATTTATAAGGAAATGTAATATGAATTATGTATTAAACCGTCGACCAATTTTACCAAATGAAAAGACGTCGCCAAAACAAAAAATCTCGCCTTGATGTTATCCTTATTATTGTATTCGAACATGCACAAGGTTTCCACCGTACATGCATCGTAGGCTGAAAATCGCGGCATTTGGCAACCTCCTTTAATTTGACGAAATTAGCCAATAATGTACGAGTTGTCGAATATGTAGTAAAATACGTTGATACCAGTAATTAAAGAAAAGAATTAATTTAAGAATCGTGGTACTTACGTATTATCGCAACCTATCGGTGACATTATATGAAACGAAGCATCTGGTTTCCAATTCAGCGCGTACGACACTTTGGAAATCGGGGTTGCCAACTTGGTGAGTTATTAATAGAGTTGGCGCGATTGTTGTGCGATAATACGTAAGTACCAGAAGCATTAAACATAACTCAGTACACACCCTAAGCAACTTGAGTAACTTTCCTGAGAATAGTTTATTTTTATAATATATTGAGCCAATAATGAACGACCATTTACTGATTTATCATTACTGTTCAACAAAATTTTAACGGATCAAAATATTCATTCAAAAAGTTCCCGATAGCATACTACTCACAAATAACGATACTTACGTACTATCGCAAAAATGGCAACTTTCAAGATAACTCGCCAAGTTGAAGACCCCGATTTCTCATGTGTTGTACGCGCTGAATTGGCAACCACGTGCTTTGTTTCATATAATGTTGCCAATACAGTTGCGATAATACGTGAGTACCTAAGTAACAAAATTAAATTTAATTGGTATCCATTACCCCAAAGAAGTTAATACATTCATCTCTTTTTTACACGGAAAAATAGAAAAGAATTTCAGAAAAATCAGAAGAAAAAGAAAATACGCTTTTCTTTTTTTTAAACGGCTAATATACCCAAACACGATTTTGGAAGTTAATTGTCACTCGAAAAGAATGAGCGCATGGTTCTTCAATTACAACTATAAGTTCAATTTCTGAGGCTTATGAACTTGGCGGAAAGGCTTAACCATAATAGGGACCACCAAGCCAACCACAGCAACGCGTAGAAAAGATGCCAAATTCTGTCCCTCTGATTGTGTTTGTAATGAGTATATCTTATCGGATAATGAGTTAGAAAGGTCTCAAACAGTCTTCATGATTTTTTTCCTTATATTATATTAAAGTTTAGTTCTTTTCAGATATCCTGCAAACTTTTTGTTGTCTATTAATGTTTAAAGCAAGATAAAATTTTCTATAAACTTAAGAGAGAATAGCTTTATAATTTTAATCACGGTTGTATGACGAAGTCAACGTCAACTGGCAAGCAACCATGTGTATATTGTATCTACACTCACTAAAAGTCTACACGGAGTGAAAATGCTGATTTCCGGAAAAAACCCAAAAAAAAAAAAAATCAACAAAAAAAATAAATTTCAAAAATTTTAGAAAGACAAAAAACACTTTCATAAAATCAACAAAGGCATAAACACTTACTTTTTAATTCTTCATCTTTGCTGCCAAGTATATCCGTCATCCAAATCTTTCCTTTCAACCCATTTCATATTTTCATTACAATTAGGACAAGTATAATTACTAGCAATCAATCCTACACTCATACAATATTTAACAACATCCAACTTACCTTTTCCAATCAAAAAAAAAATCTCAAATTCACTCGGTCTTGTTCCGATCCAGACAAAGACGAAAAAGCCATTATACTTAAAATTTTAAAAACCAGAAATTAAAACCAAATAGAAATTACAAAAATTTAAATACTATAAAATTAAAAACAAATACTAATTAAGAAATTTAAATACTATAAAATTAGAACAATTAAAATTTTTGAAATAAATACGATTGAAGAGAATGCAGAACTTAACCACTCCACTGGTGAAAAACAGATTGAAATGTAGCAAGCTGCAAAACCGTTAAATTAACGACAAAAAGTGTTGAAATTCAAACTTACCTCCTACAACTTTTAATATAATTGGATGAAACAAGAATTAGATCATCATGACATCACATCATTCATTGCGGAAGTTACACCAAAGAGGATCCGATAACGCACAGGTTACCATCTTTAACGGAGAGAAAGGGTTAAGTTGACAAGGAGAAAATAAAAGTATCGCCCGAGAAATGGCGCCAAAAAAATCGCCAAAATAGCGTACCGTTCACTGGGATAGATACTATACTATATACTAGATTTTCTATAAACTTAAGAGAGAATATGCTTTATAATTTTAATCACGGTTGTATGACGAAGTCAACGTTTCAACTGGCAGTTCAAATCCATGTGTATATTGTATCTACACTCACTTCCAAAAGTTAAGCACGGAGAGGAAAATGCTGATTTCCGGAAGCCAATCAGAATTGAAGAGGATGCAATTCGCTACAGAGATAGATGGAAGTATGCAAATATGTTAGGTAACACAGCCAATCGTGCTTTCATGTCAAGAAATATGCAAAAAGGCCAGTCTTATAAGAAGCCAGCCATATGAAGGGTTACAGAAGTTAATTGTAAGTGCTGATATAGAAGGTGTTTAAAATTTTCGTACAATTTGTTTTCAAGACATAGTGTTTCTATGACTTCCAGAAAACGAATCGAAGATTCTGAGAGCTGGCGTGCTGTGGGGCGCATTGAAGCAGGACAGTCGATCACAGATGTTGCTTTTTCTTCGGCGTTCATCATTCTGTAATTTCACGTTTATGGAAACAATTCCAAACCACACACAGTTGTCCGAAGGCCCGTAGGTGGTCGCCCAAGGGTTACAATCCCCGCAGAAGATCGATATATTGCTATTGTTGCCAAGCGGAATCACATAGTGACCTCCACACGTGTGACATCTATGGTTACAGCGTCCATTGGTAAGGCTATATCTGCAGCTACTGTACGCCGAAGATTACATATGAATGGAATGTATGCCCAGGTACCTCGAGTTAATGCACTTCTATCCGTCCAATCAAGAGAGGCACGATTAAAGTAGTGCCGGAAACATGGCAATTGGACTGTGTCTGACTGGAGCAATGTCATGTTTATCGAGGAGTCGATTTGCTCTGGAACCAGATGACAAGCGTATAAGGATATGGCGTAAACAAGGAACACGCAATCAGCCCCAAAACATCACCGAACATCACGCATTCCGAGGCGGAAGCATTATGGTGTGGGCAGGGATTTCATTAGGATACCGCACCGACCTGCACATCTTTAAACGGGGTTCTGTGACGGCTATCCGTTATCGAGATGAAGTCCTAGAACCCATTGTGAGATTGTACACTGCAGCAGTTGGTCCTACTTTTGTTTTAATGGACGATAACGCACTTCCCGATAGAGCTGACATCGTCGATGACTACCTGGAGAGTGAAGGGATTGCGCGTATGGCATGGCCAGCATATTCGCCCGACCTTGATCCCATTGAAAATCTTTGGGATGCTCTCGGCCGTGCTGCATCTTCAGATTTCCCACCTCCAGCCACTCTTAGTCAGCTGGAAACTGCTCTACAAGAAGAATGGCGATTGCTGAATTCTGCGGTGGTTGACCACCTAATTGAAAGCATGGTCAGAAGGTGTAAGCTTTGCATACAGATAAAGGAGGATCACATACCCTATTAATGTCCTTTTTTCATTTTATGCTGCTTATTTTCACTTTATACATAATTCTGCTTAAGTCTCCAGTATGACATTATCTGATAACTTACAAAAATTTAACATTGTTTTCATTTCTGTATAGAATTATTGATTTTGTTTTATGTATAAATATATATGCTACTTTACTGCCAAATTTTGTGTCAATCAAAGCAGTATTTGTTGATTTTTTTGCATTTTACATCTTCGTGCTTAACTTTGGGAAGTGAGTGTAAATAAGTCTCGATATATTTAACGCGTGTGGAAAATTTTGTCGCAGGATGGTCAATAAAATTTACATGGCAAGAATTTTATCTGGTATGACAAAGTTAGAACCAGTTACTCTTGATTATTAGTCGGTTACACTATTGAACAAGCCTTCATTTCGCTAAGTAATAAAGCGTCGCCAAATCGGTCATCGCTATTATTGTTTTAGAACATGGACGGAAATAGCTTTCCATTATTGGCTGCATTTCGCGGCACTTGGCGACGTCTTTTGATTTGAAAAAAGTAGTGGATAGTATAATACGTAAGTACCGGTAAAAGCAAAAGGTTTTTTAAGAAAACACACCAATTTTAAAAATATCCATGACTCACATAACATGATATATTTTAAAAAATTGTACATCACTGGTTCATTTCAAACATGTGAGAGACACGTATATTTAAATAAGATTTCATTGGTTAATATTAGCAATTAAATGCGTGAAACGTGCCAACATACTAATGATACTCAAATTCTTTCAAATCATTTAAATTTGTTTTTGGTTGATTTAAAGGTTGATCTTATCCTCTCTCTCAAAATTTTTTTCTTTTGGATCTAATTCGCAAAAAATAAAATCATTAACTTTTTCAAAAATTAAAAATGCTGCAAGCACCTACCAACCCAGCAATGGGGCATTCTCCTTTGCAGTCGTCAAGGCAATTTGGCCATTCCGTTTTGCAAGCTGCACTTCTCTTGCAAAAGTTTAACTCTTGTTCCGTTAACAATCTCAAAAAATACCTGGCCAGTCAACCACTAATTGATTGCCATACTTTAGATGCTGCTCTCAAGCCCTTTCTGAAGAAAGCCATGGATCGTAATATTTTGAAAAATCTCGGTCATACAGCTAAAATTTCTGAAACCAAAAGGCGCAGAAAATCTTCTGGAGGAAGCAAGAAGAGACGCAAGAAGTCCTCTGGAGGCAAAAGACGCAAATCTAAAAAAGGAGGAGCAAAGAGTGGTGGAAAGAAACGTCGCAGGAAGAGGTCCAAGAAGAGCGCAGCCTGTCCTGATGCATAAAAAGAAGTCCAAGGAACTTGCAGAAATAAACTAAAATTATACTTTCGAAAAACCAACAAAACTTCAGTAATCAGTAATTACGTTTGATAGTTTTTAAGTTAGTATTTCTCACTTGTTTTTAATTTCAAAGATAATAAATAGCCACTTTAAAGAAATGTGTCTTGTTTTAAAAACAATTATACTACTTTTTTTTCTTTAGAAAATCAGCAGTTAAAAATTTAAAATTCATTACAAAATAACACAAAATTTACGAATATAAATTTGTAAAATTCTAATTTAGTTATCAAAATTGGCGACGAAGAAAAATAAATCCGCCAAGTTGCACCAACAACTCGTTTTTTCTGTATTGAGCTTCCATATAATGCTATAACAATTTTCTAAGTTGGTATTTTATTTAGTTGTGTTCTAAAATAGGAGCAAACCAATACATTTAAGTCAACAGAGGCATTTTTAAAGATGTATTAAGACCCATCTTTACATTTCAACTATGAAATCATTTACGATTAATGCATTTCTTTTTTAAAAAGTGTAAAGCAGCTATTTTGAATAAAAACCAGTACTTTTCCGTTTCGCTGACACAAGCGATATAGTCGCCAAAAATTATACAAGCGACATTAAATGAAATATTCCTGCTGGTAGCTATTTTCCACCACATTTTCAAACACATGTCACGGTCTTTTCTTATTAGTAACATCATTTTCATAATACATCAAAACAGATGAAAAACCAATAAGAATTAATATTTATAACATTTATTTATGTGTATGTTGTGTGTTATCGGCAATAAGGCCTGCTTGGCGAGATTTGTGCTGGCGAAACGACGATAAAGTACCTAAAAATTTTGATATTGGAAAATCTTGTTATTTTTAAATTCCTTATCGATTCAATTTATAAGAATGTGAATCAATGCAAACTTCTCTTTCTCTCTCTAACTAGAGATTAGAGCAATTTCATTTTTTTTTCTCTCAAACACATGGAAAATTATCAATGGTTACTCATCCAGTAATTTTTCCCTGTGTTATATAAAAAAGCTACACATTTGCCTGTAAATCTAAGACTAAGTTAACTTCAAATTTGGGTGAAGCAAAATTTGGTATTAGAAAAAAAGTTACTATTTAATTATAGTTACTATTAATATATTTAATTTTTAAGAAAAATTATTTTAAAACAAGTAATATTAAAAAAAAATTAAGTCAATTCCTACTTAATCAACAAAAAAAAAATTTTATTTTAGCTTATTTCTATTAAATATTTAGAATAAAACAAAATTAATTAAATTTTTTTAGGAAAATTGCAAAAAGGGTAAAATTAAAATTTTTTTTAATTATCAAAAGTATCGTATTGTCACCAAAACAACGTATTTTAAAAAATTTACAATGAATGCTTTAAAACGGAGAAAAAAAAAAAAATTTTTAAGTTTTACAAAGTCGCCAAAATGGTCGCTAAGTCGCCGACGTGGCTGTACATCTAATTCTTTAAATAATTAGTTTTAATCAATTAATTTTTATTAATTATAATTAAATTATTGTATTGTCATCCAAAATAATCATGTAATAAATTTCAGCTCAATTGAACGCTTTAAAATGTATTTTATTAACGATTCAAAATTTCACCAAGATAAATAAATAAATAAACAAATAAATAAATAAATAAACAAATATATAGAGATCCTGAGCTAGTAGTAGGAATTGAAAAAGGTTTATAATAATATACGTTTGATCGCGTATTTCATTTTTTCCGTTTTAATTAAGTATTTGATTACTAGTATATTTTCAGAAATTCATCAAAATTTCATTTAATATTTGTCTTCAAAATGATAGTTCGATCTTAACTTGACACAAATGAGAGAGCTCGTTAAGCAGATTCCAAAAGACACGTGACTGTGATATTACATAATGTAATATATATTTGCAAATACTTATTTAGGATAAAACAGAATTCGTTTTAAAATTAGGAGGCTTTCAAATATATTAGGAGGTTTATGAAACTAATTCAAGCACTCACCTGAAAAGAAAATATATATACAGTGTCGTCATATAACGTGCCATATAACGTGATGAAAAAAATTGAAACTAGTATTCAAATAATGTGATAAAAAATCCGGTGAAATTGTCGAATAGGCCGCTTCTCCGCCAAATTTAGAAAAATCGCGTATTTGGCGCGTTTTTGTCAAAAACGACTTCTCCTTCACTGGGGAACAAATTCAGAAGGGTACCAGATTTAGCGCATTTATCGATTTGGCGAGAAAATACTTGGCGCGAGAAGCGGCCGATTCGACAAATCAACCAAAAATCCTTTATTACGCTAAGATATATTTAACATTTTCTCGTAGTTTTTGATAATTTCATTAGAAAAGAGTTTATATATATATATATATACTTCAATTTTAAAAATAGTAATATACAGATTTCAATTAAAGAAGGAAGATACATACAGTCGAACCTCCATATAACGGATCTCTATATTGCGAATTTTTCTATGTAGCGAACTTTTTCCTGGAACCAAGGACATTTCGCGATTTTCTTCGTAAAATAACCTCCCAATGGCGAAGTGCATTTTCTATATAACGAACTTTTTCTCTTGTGATTGAATTTTTTTTCTCCCTATTTTTGAAGTATTTCTGGGCATTTCGAGTTATTCTCTCTTTTAGCTCATTTTATGGTGGTTATAAATCTTTAACTGGTTTTATTAGATTAGGTATTACTAACTCGCCGAGAGCAATAGAATTCTGGGCATTTCATTCAAGAAATGCAACCTTTAATCCCCATTATCTAATTCACTGGAAACATCTTCGATATTCCCTTTCATTTTCAGTTGAGTCTCATGTCCTTGAACTAGTCTCCGTTCATTTGTAGAATTGATCAGTTGTACGGGTAAAAAAAATTGCATTAAATATGAATTAAAAACATAAAAGATGCAATGATTCATTTTTTTAATTCGAAAGAAAGCTTTTTAATGGATCAAATTTAAAAGGACAAATTATTGTTAAACCCATTTGAAAATAGTCTTAGAGACTCGTTTGTGCATAGTACAAAAAGTTATCCCATTTTGCATGTCTCTTACAACGCTATTTTATATAAAGCAAGAATGTATCTTTCGCATTGAACAAAAGCTCAAGCTGCGTAATTTCAACAAGAAACAGATCCTAATGATTCATACAAAACTGTGAATTTGGTTTTGATTTATTTCGCACTCTGAAGCAACATGAAGGCTATCAGCGACGGGTTTCGCAATTTTGAACCACGAGCAAAAGACGAGGATGATACCTGAGCTGGCATCTCCATCCATTAAACTCCTTTTCCTTCGGATACCGGATATTATCATAACAGCCATAGAAAAAAGGAGCATTTAAATATGAGAAAAGAATATTACTTATAAAATTTTTGAAAAATCAGATAAGTTTTCATCTGAGCCAATAAATATACATATATCGATAAATAAACCGATAAATTAAAATAAGCAGACACATTTTGTGACGCAGAAAAGGAAAGATTCTAAATAAAGCTTTTTATATAGATAACGGTTTTTTATAAAACAAAAATATATTCAAAAGAGTGATCAATAAAGTATAAAGTAATTAGTAAATATTAGTAATTAGTAAAAGTAAAGTATTTAGTTGGATAGTGTGTGTTTTATTTCTACAATTTCCGAATTACTCTTAACTTTTGGGACAAATGTATATTTCAAAAGGTAAGTAGAAACTTCATATATATGATTAACATGTTCCAAATTCGAATGTCTGGTTTTTTTACAAAAAAAAAGTTATATTCCTCACTTTAATGGCATTTTTCTTAATGTAATTAAGAATTTCAACTCATTTATACAAAGAGTGATTGATAAGTAAGATCTCCAACAGTATAAATAAGTTTCGACAAGGTAAAATAATAGCAGAGGTAACAGAATGAAGGACATTTATTACTCTTTCATATTGTAAGCCCATTTCTAAACATAGTCACCACTAACAGCTACACATTTGTTCAATCGTTCAATCCATTTCTTTTTGTTCCAGAAAGATTCTGGTTTGGGTGCATCAATTGCCCCCGTCTGCCTGAACTTTTGGGTTGTTGAAAAAAAGTTGGGGCCCAACATTTTTTTAATTTAAAAACAAAAATCCCCGGTGCCTTGGGTTGCAAGGAGGTTGGGGAACCACTGTGAAATTTTGTTTTTCCCCTCATCCTTTTTGTTTGTGCACACAATGCGGCTTAATTTTCGGATGAAAGAAAGACGTTTTATTCCCGGGCAAAAGTTGAATGTTTTGGGGACCTGTCAAAATTTACCGTCAACCCCTTTGCAGAAATTCCATAGAGCAAACATCCATCAAAAAAATGGTGAATGATTTTTTTCTGACTTAAAATTTTTAATTTTTGACATAAAAACCAGGTGATGATATTCCATGGATTGTCATTTGTTTTGTGGGTCCCCTTTGAATCCAAGGAAATTTGGGGCCCTGCGCAAATGGGTACGCAGGCAACTACTCTTTCTTCAAACGGAATGAAGAAATGGATAAAACGATTGAACAAATGTTTGTTAGTGGGATATGGAAAAATGAGTTTACAAATGTAAAAGTAAAATTTTTTATTTTATACCTCTGTTATTAACCTTTCGGAAACTTTTTTACACTGTTGGAACCCTTTTTCGTCACCCTCGTTCTCAATAGACTTTTTAAAGGAAAAATAACCAATAGAAAAAAAAATTTTTCAATTGTTTTCCCCAATAAAAGAAATTTAGCCAAAAAAGTACCAAAAATTCAAATTAAATATTTGAACGATTCGTTTTTTTTAATTTCCCAAAAACACTATTCTACCCTTATTTATTTATTTATCTTGGTGGAATTTTCAATCATTGATAAAATACATTTTAAAGCGCTCAATTGAGCTGAAATTTTATATACATGCTTATTTTGGATGACAATACAGTAATTTAATTATAATTAGTAACAATTAATTGATTAAAACTAATTACTTAGAGAGTTACAAATACAGCCACGTTGGCGACTTAGTGACCGTTTTGGCGACTTGTGTCAAAACTTAAAAAGGTTTTTTTTTCCTCACGATTTAAGGCATTCAGTTGAACTGAAATTTTATAGACACCATTGTTTTCGATATGACAATATGATACTTTAATGATAATTATTAAAAACTAATTACCACTTAATGTTGTAACTCTGTCATAGGTATATACATATTTTTTTTAAAAAAAAGTAGCTAAAATAAAAATTTTCTTTGTTGATCTAAGTAGGAATTGACTTAATTTTTTTTTTATATATATTACTTGTTTTTTTAATTTTTCATATTTATTATATGCCAAAGCTTTAAAAATCAACTAAAGGATTATTTTTCTCTTTTACTCATCGTTAGCAGAGTTCCTACAAGTTTTTACGTCACACGCACATTGTTTCGATTCCAAGTAGAAAAGCACAGACAATCTTTATTTTGAAAGCGCGCATCATTAACTTGAGATTGACGTAAATGCATGTTTAAATCTCTCTCTTTTTAAGAAAGTTTCTTTTTATTTTCGTTTAACTCAGCTGTTTTCCTCAGACGGCACGTGGCTGTAGTTTGTTAAGATATCTATGCACACATGCATTTTTCTTTAGAAATATTTACCAAAAAAAAAATTAGAACATTAATTTTAGATAAGTTAAATTTTAAAATTTACGTCAAACAGGAATGCGTTAGGAAAGCATTTTATGTATGTGATTTAAATTATAAATCACATGAAATATGTTTTTACTTACATTTGATTCTCAGAAATTTTTTAAATTGTATACCGCATGTAATTTAATAACACTTTTTGTTGCAATATATTTTGATATGATTACTTACCAAATTTATTGTATCGTGTTCAGTGGCGTAAAGGAGAATATAAGGGCCGCCTGCAAAATCAGGTTTGGGGGCCCAAGCAGGATCTTACAAAGGATACGTTCTGGGGGTCAGTCAGGCTTTGGGCCCCCCCGCGATGAGGGGTGTACGTTAAGCCACTAATCGTGTTTATTTTATTTCATGTGACACTTAAGACCTGTAAGAATTTAAATTTCATGCTTATTATCTTTTCTCTTCACTTTCAATTTGAATTTTCCTAACTGAATGATATTCTAACCCTTTTTCTACCGACGGTACTTATAAGTACCACTCACTTTAAAATTACATAGAATAACCACATTTTTACGAATACTCTGACGATACTTAGCAGGAATATTCTTTGAAATCCACTCTTCCAAGATATATGCCAACACGGGTTCTATGGTGAGTATTTTAGCTGTGAAGGCCAATAGTTTTAGAGCAGAAATTGCGTTTTCAGCTGATGGCGTTTTCAGTGCATTGTGAAGATTGTCATTTTTATTTCGAAAAAATAGTAAATGTCAAAATGTAAGTGTCTTTTTTTTTTTTACGTAAATGAAGACCTTAGAATACGATTTGACTATTTATTTTAAGTGAACAGTGTATATAATTAATTTTACAGTTGATTATCTTTATAATTAATTAATTAACTCTAACGGTTAAATTTACCAAAGTTGAGTATTTTTTTTATGTATATCTCTTAATTTTCAATGTAGTGATTCAAAAAAACTATTGCATGAAAAAAACTGCAGTAAATAAAAGTTTAAATATATTTACAGTTATTTGATTAATTATTTTTTGTAGATTGGGTGGCATAGTCATTAATATTTTGAATATAAAAATACACCCATACTTCTGTTTTGAATTTCAGCATATAATAGGAAACATGAAAGCTTCGTCATTTTTCATGAATATTACACTACCAAGTTTATCATTCAAAGATTTAAAAAAAATTAAAAAAGAGGGGAAAAAATGTCTTTACCTCAAATCTCCTAAGCAAAGTTAAATAAGAGAAACGAAGCAAAGTAATTGTAAATTAAGAAAACCTTAGGGGTCTCAGGGGTGTTAAATTTTTCTAGAGGTCTGAAAATATAAACAATTTTCAAACAGGTATAATTCTTTTAAATTTAAATTAAATGATTCGAATCTTTTACACATTATTTATAAAAGAATGGGGCTTCAGAAAAGTATAAAATGTTTAAAATATAATAATAATTTTAAAAGTCATAAGCACATATGAAAATTCTATGATAAATATTAAGTATTTTTTGCTTTGCGCACGCTATTTTCTAAAATAGTAGCCTCTGATGTATAAAACTTTATAGAATTATAAAATGCATCATACTGTTTAAGCCCTATCTAATTTTAGTATTATATATCTTTTGTATTTCAAAATATTTGTGAAACATTGCAATTTTTTAAATATTTTTAAAAAATGTAATTTTTTATTTATTAAAATATGGAAGTTATTATTCTATTTATATAAAAATAGCTACAGTGTAATGAGAATACATTTAACTTTAATAATCAACTTATAACTAGTAATTAAAGCTACTATTTTAGAAAATAGCATGCGCGACGTAAAACTTAATAAATATGTCTTATAGAAAAGTTTCTTATTTTCATATGCTTATAATTTTTAAAATTATGATTATATTTTAAACATTTTATGCTTTTCTGAAGCCCCATTCCATTATAAATAACGTGTAAAAGATTCGAATTGTTTAATTTAAATTTAAAAGAATTATACCTGTTTGAAAATTGTTTATGTTTTCAGACCTCTAGAGAAATTTCACATCCCTGAGACCCCTTAACATTGCACGCGTATCCCCAAATTTCTCGGAAGTCCTTCGAGAGGTATGCGTAAAAAAAATCTAATAATACCTGAAGACAAAGGAATGTATATAATTCAAGACAAATTCTATCTTGGGAATACGCCAAATTTTAGTATGTCAACAGAGAGGTGCGAGGACAAAAAGAATCGTTGTGTTGGCAAACCAGTTGCCTATCGGTAATGAACTTCGTGATTCCGAACCAATGCCGTACGACAAGAACAACACATGAACTTGTAGCTCACTCATCAAATTAACCCCGTCACTTTCCGTGAGACAACATTCCATTTGCAATGAGACAGAATTCTTTTTTCTTTTCACAGGAATGAGACTATTTCTTCAGTTAGAGCAGGCGTGCACTCGATACTAACGTTAATGGTCGCACGGAGGGACTGAATCCCCCAATCCTTTTTTCAATTCCTACTATTAGCTCACACTCTCTATATATTTGTTTATTTATTTATCTTGATGGAATTTTCAATCGTTAATAAAATACATTTTAAAGCGCTCTATTGAGCTGAAATTTTATATACATGATTATTTTGGGGTGACAATAAAATACTAATTAAATTAATAAAAAATTAATTGATTTAAACTAATTATTTAAAGAATTACAAATACACAGCCACGTTGGCATCATTTTTGGAGACTTAGCCACCATTTTGGCGTTTTTGTGTCAAAACATAAAGAGGTTTTTTTTTCTCATTCAGTTGAACTCAAATTTTATATACACGATTGTGTTTTGGATGACAATACGATACTTT
Source organism: Trichonephila inaurata madagascariensis (assembly GCA_019973955.1). Lineage (NCBI taxonomy): Eukaryota > Metazoa > Arthropoda > Arachnida > Araneae > Nephilidae > Trichonephila > Trichonephila inaurata. The sequence goes on along the minus strand of BMAV01024309.1, from coordinate 53,995 downwards.
AATATAAAAAAAATTAATTACCACTTAATGTTGTGATTCTGTCATTTGTATATACCGTAAAATCCGGCGTATAACGCGCACCTATACTTTCCAGCTAATTTTTTTTAATTTTTAGGTATATTCGCCGTATAACGCGCACCCCTTTTTTACGAAGAAATCTGAAATATTAGTATACATTGTTTTTATGTTTTGAAGTAATTTATTCGAGGTATTATCCTAGACTTTTGAAAAAATAGTATACTTCTAGAACTACAACTGCTCTTGTTCATAAGGCAAGTCGTTTCTTTTAAATAAACAGTGTTTCGAAACGTCTAGAATTAATTTTTTTTTATGTCCATCATTTTGTTATTTTTAAAGCTATCGTTTTTATACCCAGCGTATAACGCGCACCCTTAATTTTCGATCTTATTTTTTGTGTTGAAAGTGCGCGTTATACGCCGGATTTTACGGTACATATTTTTACATTAATTGTAACTATTTCGTAAAAGGTAGCTAAAATAAAAATTTTCTTTGTTGATCTAAGTAGGAATTGACTTCAAAATTTTTTTTTTATATTACTTGTTTATAATTATTTTTATTGTTCACGAAAAAATCATAATTCCAGTGAATAATTTAGCTAAGAGAAAGTATACTTACCTACTTTTCAGGACTCTTCAATTTTTTTTTTGATAAGTTGAGAAATATCAATCAAACTTTTAACCAAGAAGTTTCAAATGTGTGTGACTTTTTAATAAAGGACACAAATCACACTGACACTTTTCGCTAACATTACAGGAATGTTATTTGCAGGCAAAACTGTCACATTTTATTCAAGTTGTTGTAGTTTTATTGCCTTTGATGATCGACATGCATGTTGAAGAGCATGTTGAACTTGACAGGATGCATTGAGTCTTTTGACACACTTGAGGCTTCACACCTTTCTAGATGGAGTCTTTTAGGTAGCATTTGAATTTTTTTTTTAACTCAAACGTTTCATGTTCATCGCTGTTCTCAAATTTACTTTCGCTACCATGATTATAGTATCCATTATTTCATTAAATTCTTCCCTTGCATGATCCGTTTCAATTTCCTTCAACAGAGATCACTGATGCCCATGTCTTTTTTTTATACATATGCTGCTCATTTACATTTATAAAACATAATAAGTCGTACAACACAGCAATCAAAACCACCACATCATTCATAGGGAAAAATAGTAGCCTGTTCATAGAAAATATTTTGGAACAAAAGTGGCTGCACGGGTAACTCAGTCGTTCCAAGATTGTAAAAAAACATTTGCCCTTCTAAAAAAAAAGGAGTATGTGACAAATACATTTTAATTCCCATGAAGACTGTCATATAGGAGAATACAGTCTTGGTCGTTGGTAGCAAATAAATAGTTTTCCCAGAATTAAGAATTTCGTGAGCCTGGGGTGACTTTGTGCCCCCGCAACCGCTCCCGGGTTTTAATGGACTAAATTCATGTGACGTCATTAGTCACATGATAACTGAGCCACGTGTTTTTGGCCAATGAGTTCATAAATTAATGCGACGTCATAATTATATCATAAATATAATCACGCGTTTCCAGCCAATTAGTTCATTTTGCTTCCCCTGTTGCCAACTTTTGCTTTTGCAGGAACTTTCTTTTAGAAAGTACATATTTGTCAACGATATAATAATGCACATAGTTAAACAAAATGTACTTAATTTAAAAGTATTCGTATATAATGTAAGTATTTTTTTTTATTTTGAAAATTGTTTGAAGAATTTTAGCACGTGAAATCGTTACCCAATCATCAAATTTTAAACGTTATCTAAACTTTACAAGTTGAACAACTTAGTATGTCAATTTTCAATTATGGGAAACACGTGATTGCCGTTATCATGTGACCATCATGAATTTAGTCCATTGTATTTGATTTTGATTAATTATTGTCTAAGAGCAAGTTTTATAGTTAAAAAACGTGGTAAAGTGAACTGAGATAACACATAATTTTTTTTTATGTTTTCATTGAACATCAAGTGAATTCAAACATTTACGATGATTTGCTGTTTTGAAAGTAAAATCGTAAATTATCTACTTATAAGCATCAATCAGTTTATCGAAATTTTTTTTAAAAAAAACATTACATGATTTTAAATATCTGTATTAGCACAACAATCAGAAAAAAATAACTTTTTTAAAATTTTCAAATGTTCTATAAACTTAGTTGTCAATCTCCAGTGCTTAAAATTTCTTCACTATAGTTATACAAAGTAGAAAGACCTATTAGACTAGTTTAAAGTTTAGAACGCAGAGAGGTAATGGGATGTTGCAGCTTTCTAACTTTTATGTTTTGTTTTTCAGAATTATTCTGAAATAAGAATAGTTTACAAAGGAAAAAAAAAAAATCAGTTTAAATGTAATATAATTTTCTTCTAAAATATGATATTTATTAGATTAAAAGGAAATTTTTTTTTAAATACAATGAGAATTCTAATTCCTCGGTTTTCTTAATGGAATTTAATACTATAGCCAGTTTTAAATTCAGAAATTTAATTACAATCACCAAATTTTTTAATGATAGTTATTATTTTTTTCTAATGGGGCTGCGTATTGGTATTTTTTACCTTTGCAGACTAGTTCATTCCCCAGAAACTGGTATCACTTTCATTTCGGCATCGTATAGGCGATACCAATTGCCACAAGTAATCTTGAAGCCCAGTCTCCTCTTTAAAGGCATCTGAGTTCTGACGATGCGAAATTGAACAAAGGAATTTAATTTTGTCGAGGGCACCCAAGCCAAATGGACACTCCAAGGGATTTTTTACATGCCGCATAATCATGCCGCTGCTGACGATTTTCTGCATCATGAAAATCCCCCGACTTGAGCTGGGGTCGAACCCGCAACCTTGGTGCAGAAGGCCAGCGACAAACCAACTAATGCCACCTCTGGCTAATGCTAATTATAATGGTCAGAGTAAAATTTTAGTTAAACAAGACGAACATTTTTAAATACGATTAAATGTTTAGAAAATAATGGGATTTGTGGAAAGGGAAATTTAGAAAAGTGGAATTTTAAGTATTTTGTTCATTTATGATGTTAATGATGTATATTGCCCCCATCCGGTGTGGTGGTTAGTGGTGCGGATGGCGGTACCGTAGGGCCTGGGTTCGAATCCTGGAGAAGGAATGGATGTTTGTAAATGTATAGTGCCTTCGCGGCATGCGGTTATTCTAGATAGATGTCGAACCAAAAGTCCTCTCAAGGGGTTGGTGGAAGGGGAAAAGAGGTGGGAGGTCCTTGACCACCCCCAGGATGTTTTCCTCAAAATTGGGGTCGAACTGAGCAAAATCGTACCGTCATCTACACAGTGCTCAAAGCTAAGGCTAATGACAGGCGTAAAGATCTAGTCCTTAGCCGTGATGAATTTCCTGAGCCTTGAACTGATGTTACCGTCGATCAGGTGGCATAAGTAACAACATCAACATATGTATATTAATCCACTTTGCAAAAATTATGAATATTGGATTGTTTTTTTAAGTAATATAATCAATTTCTTTTTATAAAAATGTCCAGTTTAAAGTTTTGAATATTCACTACTTTTAAGGTTACACAATTTTTTTTAAATAAAAAATGGACATTTGCTATTCGTAATGAAAATGCAGTTTTAAAATTATAATTTTAATTCACATTTTAATAGATAAAAGAAGGTCAAAAAGTGTTCATTTTAAAGTGTAACATATGAAAAATGGAAATTGCAGTTGCAATAATAACGATAAAATATTTTTTACTACATTATCATTCAAATTCTTTTCTCCCTCTCTAATTTGTAACAATCTAATATTAAATATAAAAATATTTTATTTTTGTCAAAATAATAATAATAATAATAATAAAATATATTTCAAAAAATAATTCCTGAGTATGATTCAATTTTAATGTTAAAATATTTATTTGTTTATAATTATTTTTTTATTGGCTTGGAACACATTCATTTTGATTCAAAGTTGATACTCATCTGTAAAAAATATTTGATAACACTGCCGATAGAGGGCAGCACGACACTACAAAATTTAGCAGCTGATAATAGTACCTTCAATATTAATTACTTCAATCGAAAATTTCCAATGAGAAATAATGTTAAGCGTGAAAATAAATACTGTTATTTATGTGATATGTATTGATGTGAAGCATACTTACATTCCTAATTTTTTTTTAAAACAAATTTAGAATAATCAGTACGTGAAGTTTAGTGATTTAGTTGTGGACATAAAAGAAACTGAAGTGAAATGCAAAGTTGTTTATATTTTTTGCTAGCATTTTTGCTACTTGCATGTGGTTCTCTATTCTGCACCAAGAATTAATCTATTAGAAAAAGTTTGTGTGTTCATAGATTTATATTTAATAGAACACAATGGAGGGAAACAAAAAAAGTCGCAGATCACCAAAACCGAAGCAAGATGTTGAAATTAAAATGGCACCAAGTTCGAGTCGAGATATTGAAAATTCCGACCCAGGATATCGCATTGAAAGAAGATTAACACCTAGATTACCGAAACGTAAAATGGCTTTTTTTTTTAATCAAAAAAACCCCTTTTTGGGCAATTCAACTGGCTTTTTAGCTAGCGAAACGGAGATTCATGTTCATGGACTGGGAGCTTCTGTGAACACAGCTGTGAATCTTGCCCTACAGTTGAAGTCATTTTACGCGGACACTATTACACTAGAAGCTACAACATCAACTGTTGATTTAATAGATGACCATCATTCCCCACAGAATGGTCATAGAGTAGAAAATAGGAAAAATTCTGCTATACATATCAAAATAGCACAAATGGCTACATCAATAAAATACAAATATAAAAGTTGGTTTCTTTTAATGCATCAAATAATTGTGTCTGTTTAATGAAATTTCTTACCCATCTTTAAAAAAATGTTATAGATTTTTACATAGGCAAGAAAATTTTTTGTATGTTCACCAAAAGTTATCGATTTGAAGTCTTTGGAAAAAAATCTTGAAAATCATGTTACATAATGTAAAGATTCGGTGTACAGTTTGTTTCTGATGTAACTGTAATGAAACTTTTTATTAATTATATTCGCAAGGTTCTTAAAAATTTTAATAAAGTTAATTAAAAATGAAAAAATTTTTTTTCAAAGAAAGTTTTTAACTTAATTTTTATTTTTCTGCATTTATTTTTGAGTAAATTATTTTTGTAGAAATGTATTGAAGGGGAATTTATTTGAATTCATAAATGTAAATTTTTTCAAAGAACAGTAAAGATTATTGGACAAAAAATAAAAATTTGACAACTTCTGTAAATATGTATTCTAATTTTATTGTATTTATATCTTATCAGATGTGTATTCTTAAGTTGTTATATTAACATTACCCATGTGTTTCGAATTAACTAGTAATTTTAAGGAAATAAACTATAAATTTCCATTTCTGTAAAAAAATGCTAAATTATTCTTGATGAACAAAAATGAAATTGCATAATATTTTAGAAAATTGAAAGTTATTTAATACAATTTGATTTATAATCATAACAAGTAATATGAAAACAAGTAAGTCAATTCTTACTTAGATCAACAAAGAAATATTTTATTTTAGCTACTTTTTATTAAATAGTTACAATTAATATAAATATGTATATACATATGACAGAATCACAACATTCAGCGGTAATTCATTATCATTAAGGTATCGTATTGTCATCCAAAACACTCGTGTATATAAAATTTCAGTTCAACTGAATGCTTTAAAATGTGAGAAAAAAACCTTTTCAAGTTTTGACACAAGTTGCCAAAATGGTCGCCAATGTGGCTGTATTTGTAATTCTTTAAATAATTAGTTTTAATCAATTAATTTTTATTAATTATAATTAAATTATTGTTTTGTCATCCAAAATAATCATGTATATAAAATTTCAGCTCAATTAAGTGCTTTAAAATGTATTTTATTAATGATTGAAAATTTCACCAAGATAAATAAATATATATATAGAGAGAGTGTAACCTAATAGTAGGAATTGAAAAAGCTTTAAAAAGGTTATGATTTAATATTTGCGCTTCCTTTTATGGAAAATTACTTAGATCTGCAATGTGATGAAATATTTTTTTTGTATTCAATTTTATAGTATATTAACATATTAATTTTTTCAAATTGTTCAAGTATGAGATGCTATCTGACTTTTTCACCAGTGCTTTTCATTCCTATTTGTTTGTAATTGAACTTACATACATTTTTATTGCATGAAACTTTTCCTATTTTTTAATCTCTCTTCCCTTCCTCCCCTAAGATTCAAGGCCCAGATTATCTTCCTTTAGTTTTAAATATCTAAGAATCAAAATGGAACATATTTTTGAACAAAATATACAAAAAAAAATTTCGAACTTAATTTAATTTCAGTTGTTTATACATTCATTTATTAGCATAATATCTATGTTTATTATGTTCTTAAAATAAATCGATTCAGACAAAAATAAGTAATTGGGTGCTCCTTGTGTACTGTTTAAGCAAAAGTATATTATTAGTAAAATAATGAATATTTTTCTCTATTGACATTTTCATTCATTTAATTTCAACTATTAGCTTCTTTCAGGTTATTCATTTTTACAGTGAAAATCGCTTAATGCGAAACTGAAGGGTCTGAAATATTTTTTTGTGTTAAAGGATATTGCAAAAAACCCCATACCAACAATATTAACATTTTTCTTTGCATTGTCATATTTAGCATCATATTGTTAACAATTAGTTCGATATCGTCCTCTTTGTTACTTATTTCACCATTGGAATGTGCGTCTAAATTACTGTGCATACTTTTCATGACGTTCTACATTTCTGACGTGTGGGAACAGGAACTGCATTATTAATTTCATTTTCATCATCAGAATCTACATCAACAATACTTTTTGAGTTTTGAACAAACTGCAAAATGTCTTTCTCTGCTATAGTTGTAGCTGTACACATATCATCTACTGCAATGAATTCTTCAGATGACGAACCTCCGTGGCTGGTTTTTTTCCAATATTTTGTTCATTCCCAGAAGGGAAATCTTTTCATGTCACATGATTTTTGTTTCGTGTTAAGAGAAAAAAAATGCATCAAAATGCATACTTTTTTGGGACCATTGTGTTATTTTGTGTTAACTGATATTTCATCTTAAGAGTTTTCACATTAAATGTATTTCACTGCATTTCTACATGTATTTGTCTAAATGTTAATTTTTGTGTTAATGCACTAATAATTTGCAATTTATTTAAAAAATTTTTTAATATCCAAATTACTCCTTATTGTAAACATATAGTATATCGGACCAAGGAAAGGATTTTATTTAGAATGCAATACTTTAGCCAAAACTTTTTGTTTTGTTTCTCAATTTGCTTTATTTTATTACATTTTTCTTATATATCATGTTAATCTAGTTTTTCTTTTTACGATTGTGGGATATAATCTAACATCTTTTATCTAACCTGAACTACTGAAACTTCACTTTTATTATATGTTTAATTTATTCATTGAAATTTAGTGCAAATAATAAAAATTAAAGTTTTTTGGTATGGATCTAGTTATATGTTTAAACTCGTATTTAGTTCACTTAACAGAAAAACAAGAAAAAAAAGGTCACCCTTCAGTTTTTGTTGTTTTCAAACATTAGAAATTGTGTTGCAAAGAATATATTTATCTCAAAAAGATAATTGAAACTGAAAAAATGATCATGTGTTTTGACAATTATTAATTTCTGATTACTATAGTTCTGGGATGCTTGCAAACTGCCAAATCCTTAAGCATCTGTACCCAGTTCAAAAAGAAAAAGAAAATACAGAAAGCCCGAATAATGGATTGAAATTATTTCATTCTTGATATCTACTTGGAGATGTTTCAATGTAAATAAAAACCTTTTTTAATCATTTTTGTTTTCTCATGATAGATTTTTTCAATAGTTTTTCTGATGTTGATTTAATCTACTTCAAAATCTTTTCCAAAGTAATTGCATGAATCAGAAACTTAATTTCTTTTTATGTATTGAAAATGTTTGTTTTTGGAAATTTATAAATAAAATAATGCACGTATAAGTATTTTATTGCTCAATTTAGAAATAAACTTCTAATAGCTTAAAAGTTTTTTAAAAAACTATATGCCCAATTAATTGCAAAAAAATTTTATAGTATTTTTAAATAGTGTAATGCAAAATTTGTGAATCCCCATCAGATTATTTCAAATTTCACAGTATGACTTTTTTAAATTTAAAAATTGCTATTGGGAGCTCTTTAATTATTGATATTTTATAAAATTAATTACATAATATGACTACTTTATAAAAAAAAATTCGTGGGGACATTGTTTAATGTGATATATTAGGTGTCCGATTAATATCCAAAGTTATGTATATTGTTACGGATCTACCCCATCAGAATGTAATAAACTGTTCATTCATGATTGGAACTTCCGAGATTTTTGCCCACTGACTGGCCACACGTGCGCAATATTTTCCGGCAATCGCAGATAAACTTTTTACTGATTAGTAAAGATGTGGTGAACGCCACTGTGCAAGTTGGTACTTGTTAAATTAACGAATTTAAATCAGCGTCACGCGCGTGTACAGTGACGTGTTCGAATAATAGAATGTCGCTACTGGCTTGCCTAATAGACTTATCAGAACTTTTTCACAAAATAAATCAAGCATACGATCAACAAGTGTCTTCTATCACAAAAACTTATGATGTTTACAGCCATTCCGGTACTGAACACGCTAAACACGTGACTGATTTAAATTCCGTTAACCAAAGCACGCAATGTGCAACTTTTGCTGTGGTGTCTACATCTTTACTAATGAAATCAGTGTAACAAGTTTAAGTGATTAGCCGAATAATGCACACGTGGCCGATTGGAGTAGACCGAAAAAAAAAAAATCTCGGATTTCCAATCCATGAATGGTAGTTTATTACATCTCTGATGGGTAAGGTAATAATAAGCCACAACTTTTGGATACTTTTAATCCGGACATCCTGTATATATATACAAATTCCACCTTCTGTAAATACATTACTTATTTTTAATAAGTGGGTTTTTTAAATGATCTGAAAAATTAATAACTCTCATCTTTAATTAAAATAAAAAAGTAGTTTAAAAAAAAATTTTGGGAAAAATATACAAATTTTTTCCATACCGTATAATTCGGCGTATAGCGCGCACTTTTAACACAAAAAATAAGATTGATATTTACGGGTGATTTTTTCCTGAGATCTTTTTTACTGATGAAATTTTTATGTACTAAGATCGCTATGTAATGGAGGCATGTTGTTACTCTGATCTATTTTTTTGTTTTTTAAATTTTTTATTGATCCATCTTTATGGTATATATTTATTTTTAATTTTTTTTTCTTTTCCATGATAATATTTTATTAATTTTATTTTCCATTCACATTTAATATCAATATATGCATCTGTAATAATTTGTGATGTCTTTTGTAGTAATTGAATACTTTTTAAAAAAATTTTGTTTTGGAAAAAGTACGAGACCTGAACAAACGCGAAAACTTTTCAGATAAAAAAATGTCAACATGAAAATTTGTAACATTATAACTCATACATCTATTAACAATATAGCGTTTCTAAAATTTCAAAATATTCCTTGCGTATTATTTTTTTCATTTTAGCACGTGAAAAGAAAAAACGCGAAACACATTTTATACCAGAAGAAATGGTGAAGAATGATAAAATATGTTGTTCTCTAAGGGATAGTGAAGCCAGAATATAATATTAATCTTTCATTTCTTTTATATCTGAAAAAATGTACCTAATTCGGGTCCTATTCTTAACATTAACCGAAAACATCCTTAAAGCGTACAAAGGTTACTAAATGTGAGTCTTAAATGTAATGTCTCGTTTCATACAACCTAATTTTTCTCCCAGTTTCATTAGGCAAAAAATGTGCATAGTTTTAAGTTAAAAAATTTTTTTCAATTTTAAAAGTCTCGAAATAAATACAGAATTTTTCCCCTTTATTTTCCTACAACTCTTTCTACATTTGTTTAGTTTTCAACTTTTAAAACTAATTATTCATTTCTCTGTTATTCTTGTTTTCACGTGAATTGCCGTTCCGTTTCGATTGCTTAAGTCAGCGAGTTAAATCGATGATTCAGTTCGAAGTAATCTATTTATTAGTAACGGGCAATTGGGGACAAGTAAAGTTTTAAAACATCGCATCTATCTGTTTTATTTTTTTTCCCTGAATTTTTTTTTTCACGGAAAAAACATTAAGTGATAAAAAGTAATCTTTGCCTGCATGTGCTTCTTTTTGAAAGTTTTTTAACACCCTGAAAATTATTGCTTCGAACTTGTACTGAGCTTCATTTAATAAAGAAAAGATGCATAATTTTTGTTTTCTTATGACTATTTTAAAACCATAACTGCATAAATTTATTTCTTAAATTAAATTTACAGTACTCAAAGACTGTTTCAAACGCTAATATTTGCTAAAATATAGCATAGATACACTAGGTAGAAAAAGTTTGCGTTCACTTACTATTGCTTACATGAACAATGAAAAAAAATTTAAAACTGGAATTTAAAAATCAAATTTTAATAAGATTTTATTGAGTTCATTTTAAGTATTCAGAATAACAAAAGTAAATTTGGTTTGCCTTCATAGATTTTTAAAATAAAGGACAGATTTAGCGATACCTACAAAAATCAAGTAGAAAAAGTTGCGTTCACTGCTTTGTAGAAGCTTAAAAATTTTAAAAGGATAATGAGCTATTTAATGCTGGTTGGATAACCTCGTCTTTCGAGAACCTTATGAAGTCGTTTCGGCATTGAATTAACAAGTTGAGTTGTTTCTTCAGTGCTTATCTTCTCCCATTCGTCCTTAAGAACACTCTTCAGCATATCTTTGCTAGATATATTGTGTTGACGAATCTTACGCTCCAGCAAATCTCATAGGTGCTTTACAGGACTCAGATCAGGTGACTGTGGGGGCTTGTGCAGTTGATTTGAGACATTATACAATAACCTAAGCTTCACAATCCCAGCGGTTTGTTTAGGATCGTGTCGGGTTGGAAGCGAAATGACGACCCAAGGCTGAGTTTGATGGCACTTTCCTTTAAATTTTTTTTAGGACATCAAGGTAATCATATTTGATCATAATTGATTCGATATGCTCCATTTTGCCAACACCATTGCTTGCCATGTACCCCCACACGATAACTCCGCCGCCGCCGTGCTCACCGTTGGTACTAAGTGCTCTTTTTGAAGAGCTGTACAAGGTTATCTGCATACCAGTTTATAAACTTTATCCAAAGATGTAAAATTTGCTTCATTGGAGAATATCAGTCCTCCAAAACTCCGAAACCATATGTATATGCTCTTTTGCAAAAGTTATTCGTTGGTCTTTGAAATATAAGGCTTTCTACGAGCTACTCGACTACAGTATCCGGCCTTTTTGAAGATTTTTCTTGCAGTATCCTGCACAAAATGTTTTTGTTAAACTTCTCATGAATGTCTGTTGCTATTTGAGTTCCAGTCAAACGCGGATTTTTTTTTCACCACGCATTGCATACTTCGTTTTTCTCTGATTGTGAGTTTAGATGGACGATCTGAACGAGGTTTCGATGTGTAAATTCTTGCAGTTTTAAAGTTATTAATAACACATTAGATAGATGAATACTACCATCCAACGGATATGGTTATATCCCGACTACTTTTTCCATCTTTCCACATTTTTCATAATGATTTTAAGCTCACTGATACTAACTACCTCACAAAAATATAAAAGTTATTGCGTAACAACTTTCTTAAGCTATTTAACTTGATAACTGAATGCAAACACTCTGTTAACCTATAATGCCTGTTGATAAAAATTCCAGGAATCATGAATATTCAAATGGTGAACGCAGACTTTTCTGCCTACTGTTTGCGCGCTTTGCTACAAAAAACCCGCTATCTTACGTAGTTTTAATTCAAAACTAATTAATTCTTGCAAGCTCAACATTTAAATAATAGTAAACAAATTCATGAAATTTTGTTAGAAAAAAAATTATATTTCTATTAAATTTTACCTTTACTTTATGAGCTGTTAAGGGTGAACGCAGACTTTTTCTAGCTAGTGTATATGTAGATTTTAATTTCAAAATGTTCGTGTAGATGTTATAAAACAAACGTGGCATTTTTCAAATATGCCAAATCTGCGATCTATTTCCCCTTTTTTTATTTTATAGGATAACTTTTTATTTTCGATTTTATTTGAAAACGAAACTGAGTGTAATAAATTAAAAATTTTTACTGCTGCATAGCCATTTTACTTTTGAGAAAAATAATTTAATTTTTTCCCCAGTATCAACACATTTTAAAACGGGAATGGTAATTTCTGAGCTTTAATTAGCAAATAATTCATCAGATTCTAAAGAATCTGATGGAATTCACCATTCTTATCAAGAGTTTGTAAAATATTTTGTCATGCTATTATTTTTAGAGAAATATATTTTTTTAAATGCTCAGCGGAAAATTACTGTCATAAACTTGAGCTGCCATCTACGCTTGCATTGTTTTCTATCAATTTATTACTAGATGTTCTTTTGTATTAACCACTTCCGGATCGTTAAGAATGTTTAAAAGTAGCCGCAACGGATGTGTAAACAGTCGGGGAATGGGGAAGGCTTTTTTGTATTCCATTATACATATCTGGAATGCTGACTACATTTTTAAATATTACACAGACCAGTTAATTTGTCAGTTTTCTTTGTTGAAAGAGTTGTCCATTTTTCTAAAAAAATTGAATCTAAATAGTTTTGTCATTCGCCGATTCACAATTTAAATTCTATCCCCGCCGCCCACTGGTTGGCATCATCACTATCAGTGGATGTTGTCAAACAAGGTGAAACAATCCCGCTATTCTTTTTAAAAGAAGCAAATTTTATCTGACATATTTCTTACTAATTGCATCCACTGTGCAAATAAATCCTTTTTAAATAACTTCTCGCTATCACTCTCCCCTTCTCTTGACACCCGCCAGTTATCTAATGAGGTATTGGATAAGTGAAATGTAAAATATGAAGAAACGCGAGTACTGATACAGACAAAACAAACTGAATATCGAAGTTTATTATTCATATTTTTAGGCTATAAATATATTAAAAACATTTAACTACAAAAAGGGGATGGGTAATTTAAACAAGAAGGGGTGGAGGTAACAGGAGATAAAGTGTCAATTCCTGATTCCATAAAGGACCATCGTGAAAAATAATCAAGTCTATTACATATTAAGGTATCCGACTACGTTCGGAACCGTTATTTTCTAAAAGCGTATAAATGGATAATATTTATCATATTTAGTGTCACTTAGATTAGAAAAGGTATAAAAATTTTTTTAAAGAATATTATTACAAAAAAAATTATTTAAGTACAATATTTTGAAAAAAAATGAACTTAGAAAATGACCCTTTTTCAAAACTTTTTCCTTTTTATGAAAAATGCTTCTATTACTTTTAATTTTTTTGCCTGTATAAAAGCTAAAGACCTCTAAAACAGAGGCTAAACTAAATTTTGAAATATATAATTAGAAATTGGGTTTATCCATGTTTTATGACAACTGAGGGTAGAAATTTTAAAAAAAAAACGTCGATAAATATTTCAATTGGTAGTAACCCTGAAAATAATATGAATTTTCAAAAAATCCTAGTTCAGATTCTCTGGGGAAGTCTACTTTATATAAGCACACACACACACACACACACACACACACACACACACACACACACACACACCCCTATTATTATGATGGGAAGCTTTTTTTTATAAAAAAAACGTTTTGAGAAAAAAAAGATTTTTTCAATTTAAATTTTTTTCCCCAAAATATTGTATTTAAATAATGTTTTGTCATATATAAATCCCTTTGTTGGGTCAACTTCAACACTTAAGCAGTTGACCCCCGGGGAGTCTCTAGCACAATAACCAATTTTATTTTGCAAGCACCGTCCTATTTATGGTTCTTTTTTTTAGTCGATAGCTTAATTACTCCTTCATTATTCTCAGGGCCAAAAACCCCGGCACATTTTCCCTGGTGGACTGGCTTTTTATTTTTTACCCCACAAACATTTTTTACATTCATACCCAGAATTACTGGGCATGCGCAGTTGGGAACAGCGAAAACAGTTCACATATTTTATTTGAAGACCCCAATTCCTCAAATTTCCCTTAATTACACAGATGGCTTTTCCCACGCCGAAAACGGCACCCAAAACCATTTCAAAACATTTATTCTAATCCAAGCGACACTAAATATCATCAAAATTATCCATTTATGCTCTTTTTTAAAATCACGGTTTCGAACGTAGTCGGATACCTTAAATCAAATTGGATTTAAAAATCTCACCTTCACTTCAGAGAATATTGACCTCGTTACTTTTGAGCATATCTCAGAATTACATGTCGCCTCAGTAGCAGTGACGTCTTAAGTCTTCTTGAGGCCCTGGGCCCCTATGCAAAGATTGGCCCCACCTGCGACTCATTTAAGTGGACAGAACATAGCATGTGCATTACCAAATGCTCATACAAATAGTTACCCGTAACAAATCAATGAGCGTGGCTCATAGTCTTCCAAACCTAGAAACAAATCGACTGCCTCTTTTTGACTTCTTTATGGAAATGATGGTGCAGGGAAATTGGGGGCCTGGGCCCTAAAACACGGGATGAGCATAACATAACCTCAACCCTTGCCATTTTTTAGCTAACGTTTAGTTCGATATTCGGAGAATATTCCCAGAATTTTTGAAGAACAAGTCCAGGAATAGCATTTGACGATTAAAAGTATTCAGATCCCATGATTTTATTGAGGCCGATCAAGAATGAGACTAGTCTCCCTTTACCCTACGGACGATGCTCTGGGCTCAGTTAGCACATGTCTTAAAACATCCTGGTGCCATAGAAGTCCCGCTGAGTAGAGGGGTTGTTGGAATTTCAATTTGTCAGTACTTAGATCCCTTCTGTTGACATCGTGTGATAGTTTAAAAAACAGAAGTTCCCAAACTTTTTTGTCTCATAGACCCTTTGCTATGTTTTTCAGTTTGGGATAGACCCCTGCTTAATTAATATTGAATTTTTGCAAATTTATTAACTTAAATGTATTTTGTGATAGCTGCAGGGGCGTAGCTACCGCCGTATCAGCTGTTATCAATGATAAAGGGCCCCCCAAACTTCAGAGGACCCAACATGAGTAAAAAAAAAATATCCTAACTATTAAGGAGGGTTTAAAAAAAGGGGCCCCCAAATTTTTATACCGGGCCCCCCAGGGGCTAACTACGCCAGTGGATATAGCTGGTACTACTACTCCCCACTTTAAAAAAAATTTAAAATTTCCCAACTGTAAAAGAAGAATGGGGTTTTAAAAATTTTAAAAAGCACATTTAATTAAAATTAAAACTTAATAAAAAAAATAAAACTGTTAACCCCTTTTTTGCCCGGGGGTTGAAATATAAACCAACTTTTTGCCCCTTTGCGAAAGGGAAATATCTGCAGGAGTGACTAACTGAATTTTTAAAACGAAATTTCTATTTTCCTCTACGAAAAAAGGGGTTTAAAATCGCAAATCACACAACCACAAACGCAATCTTGAATTCCTAAGCTACAAAAAACTGTCACTCGACTGCCGTTCCAAAAATGGAACACTAGGCATAAATGGGTTAATTAAAATAACTAAACAATAAACAAATGATTTTAATGGGAGGGATGAATTTGGAACTCTACAATATCAAATTTTCAACATTTGGCATCCCAAACTTTTTAAAGGGTTTTAACCTTTAAAAATCTCCCCGCTAGTAATTTTCCCGTTGTTTTGGTTTTTTTTTGTTTTGGAGATTGGCAACCGCACTGAAACTCCTTCACACTAGGAAAAACCATTAAAAAAAACCAAAACTTCCCCACGATATTCTATAATTCGGGGCAAATAACAGGGTTTGACTTTTTAAAAGCAAAAAATTTCAGAAAATCCGTTTCCTAAACTTTAAGATTTCCGTTGGTGCTTTACGATCAAATTCCCCCATTGGAACGTGGGCATTTTTTTTTTTTAATGTGACCATATGAAATTTATTGCCTCTATTGCGGTATTACCGTATTAAAAACATTGTTAAACCTGTTTTCAAAATCTGAATAAAAGGTATTTAAATGTTGAACGTCGGGTTTAAAAAGTCCTGACAGATTGTCTGTGACAATTTGAGAAAATACGGCACCTCCAGTATTATACCTTTTTAGCTTAACTCTGGGGGAAAACGCTGAAATGGTTCTTGTTTTAATAAAATTTTTTTTCTGTCCCCCTTTTAAATACAAAATTTAAACCCCATTAAATTTAGTAAATAAATCTGTTAACGGGGTTTAAAATTTTGGGTTTTCCCCGATTAGTCACGATGTAGTTTTGAGATTTATTTTTTTTCCCCAGACTCTCAAATTATTTTTTTGCTGACTTGGACTCCTTGCAGGTCGTCATAGAACGTTCTATATAGACCACTTTGTGAATCACTGGTTTAAAAAGTAGGGGGCAAACTCAGTTGTTGTCTTTATCATTTTACTTTGATGGTTAAAATTACGAAATTCGTTGCCAATAGCATCTTATTGCAAAGTATGAATTTAATAAGCATTTAATCAATCAGAATGATGAATTAATGTCGCCATTTTCTCATGTGTATTAGCAGAAGATCATTAATTCCAACCAACACAACATTAATAAAATTAGATGACGTACTAATTTGATATTATTTCAAAGGCAAATTTTCATTTAAAAATTAAATATCCTTAATTTTTATAAAATTTTTTTCAAAACCCCCCGTTTGAACGACTTTTGTGTTTTTAATTAAAATTGGGGGTTTTTTCTATCTTAACTAATTTTATATTTCAAAGATCTTAAGTTATTTAAACCTGATTTTGTTAAGGTTTCCCATGTCTACACTCCTTTCTTTTAACACCCTTTAATAAGTTTCACTTGTATGTAACGGAATCTTTGAACAATTTTTATCCACTTTAAAAGGTCAGATTAATTCAAAATTTTGCTCACTTATCCAGGATCGATGACAGTAAAAAAATTTGATAAATTTGTTCCATTGTCCTGATCAGGACTAACGATTTCCCATTTTCAAATCCCATCTCGCATCTGGCGACTCGTTCCAGACCCCATTTCCAGATTTGGTGATTTAAAAAGGAAATTAAAGGGGTTTCAATTTAGTTTGGTTTAATAAAGGATGTTTTTTAAATTTTTTTAAAAAGTAAAATTTTTTCCCCATTTGGACCGCTGCCAAATGGTCACGGTCCGAACTCGTGGTCGGCGGGGTCATGAAAATGAAGCCCCCCAGTGCCCCGAATACAAGCCGTGTAGAGGGGCTGATACACGTTAAATCTGTCTTGACTGAAAGTCTTCCCTTGGCGTGTCGTGGTAGTTTGGAGAGAGGGTTGCCAGCTCAGGTGTCGTCCCCATCATTTGACTGAGTTTCAGAATTAAAATGTCCTACGCAAATAGCCCGCGTGTTACTTTATAGTGCGACATTATTAAATACTTACACTTTTCCTCCTTTTTAATCATTTTTAGATAATAAATGTTTTCTATTTATAAACGACAACTAAAACCTATTGTTGTTATTTTATTGAGAAACGTAGATTATTTTCCTTTTCTCTCGCCTTACAGTCAAGTTCATTTTCGGTTTAAGATAAATAATTTTATCTTACGCACACGGAGAAAAATCTTACAATTTTCCGAATTAACATTTATAAGAATTGCTCTTTTTGTAAAGTTTTTATTATTCAAAATATTTGTAACTAGAAAATTAAATTATGACAAGACATGTGAAAGCACAAATATCCTCTGAAAGAAGTTTCTACACTGGTGTGCAAAACTTAAGCAACAATGTAAAATTTAGCAATAAGAAAATTCGAAAAAGGAGGTCTGGAATCAGTGGGGGAACACGTAAGTCAGTAAAACGTCATGCGTATGCAAATATCAGGAACAAAACGTCGAAGCGATTGAGCGCCAAAACGCGTGTTCGGCGCGCGCTGCTAAACCCAGTAGAATGAAATGAAGGAGGGAGACGCAATTCCCCATATTCTCTGCAATGCCAGTAGTCAGTTCGTGAAATATGGCTAAAAGAAATCCTCTGGATGACCCACGTGGAAGAATGATCGGAAAAGCTGGAGGGGGGGCGTACTGTCACCAGTGTGCTGCAGGTTCGGAATCAAAAAAAGTGTCGTTTCGCGCGCTTGGAAAGCGTTCAACCACAGGTACAGCTGTTAAAAAGGTTTGGGTGTGGCCGCCGGGACGAAAACTGCGGGGGATGACCGATATATCTCCGAGGCAAAAAAAGTTCAACAGCGTCAGCAAGCACCATTGCCAGAAACTCTGTACAGCAACGGTCGACAAGTGTAGCTGTTTACTTTTGGGGAACGCCCTTCGGGTCCCCGTTCCCCCGTCCTGAACCGCCTCCGTTGAGATGGCCACCGGCCGTTTCAGTGGGACAGGGGCACAAAACGGGACCTGATCAAGGAGTCGTGTTCTCTTTCGGAAAGGGAGTCGGTTCAGTCCCGAAGCGATTCTCGACGCTTTTTTTGGAAGTGGGACCCGGTTTTACCCCGTAACATAAAAAAAGACATCGTTACGGTGGTCCTGGAGTTCTTGTCTGGGTTGGCATTTACTGAACGGGGGAACTGAGCTTCCCCTTTTCACAAAAGGGGCGAACCGGGGATCGCTTTTTTTGGGGGGTACTTTTTCCCCATCTGCATCTTTTTTCCCAGGGGCCATTGGCCCAGACTTCATCTTTTGGATGACAATGCCCCATCGCCTCTTGCTGTTGAGGGCTGCTGGAAAGTGAAGATATCACTCGAAAAGGATTGGGCCCGCTTACCCCGATTTAAATCCCCTCGAACATGTGGGGTTCTTTTGGGGAGCTTTGCCCTCACATAATCCAGTACAACCCCTCAAAAGATGTTTATTTAGGGAAAGGGCCTAAAGAAATGTTCCCAGCTGGTTTTTTAAGTATGCGGGCGGTGCAAAGAAACCATTGTAGTAAGGGGAGGGCATATCCCATTTTAAGAACCCCTTTTTGTTTTTTCCTGTTGGAAGACAACCCCAGTCCCGATACTTGCGTTCAAAAAACTTGTTTTTTTTGATTCCATACCGTAGGGTTTGTATTCCCAGCGCCGATGCTTTCGTCACCCTTTTACACAAAATACTCTCCCTCATTTGAATTTCAGTCTCTCAGATGTTTTTTTCGTAAGTTATGGCAATAAACCCACCTGTTGCTTAAGTTTTGCACACCAGTGTAGTTAATTATAACTGGGTATATATATTTAACGCAGTCGCTAAATCTTGAAAAAAAGTTCGTTATATAAAGAGGTTCATCTTTCTAAATACTTTATAAACCACATAAAACAAATTTTAAATTCATAAACATTGTGTATTAAAAAAAAGTAATTATTCACACCTTTTTATAAATTTTTTAATACATATTTATTTTATATATATTACCCATAAAAAAAAGAAAAGAACGAACAAAAAGAATGTCGAGGAATATACTGCATTTTCAACATTAAGATAATAATTTTATATTAAAATTATTGAATTTTAAGGACATTTTTTTCTCTCTCTCAATTCCTACTATTAGCTCGCACTGTCTATATATTTATTTATCTTGGTGGAATTTTCAATCGTTAATAAAATACATTTTAAGGGTGTTTAGCTGAAATTTTATATACAGGATCATTTTGGATGGCAATACAATAATTTTTAATAATTAATAAAAATTAATTGATTAAAACTAATTATTTAAAGAATTACAAATACAGCCACGTTGGCGACTTAGCGACCCTTTTGGCGACTTGTGTCAAAACTTGAAAAGGTTTTTTTCTCACGTGTTAAAGCATTCAGTTGGACTGAAATTAAAAGGACACAATACGATACTTTAATGATAATTAAAAAAACTAATTACCACTTAATGTTGTAATTTTCTGTTCTATGTATATACATATTTATATTAATTGTAACTATTTAATAAAAAGTAGCTAAAATAAAATTTTTCATTGTTGATCTAAGTAGGAATTAACTTAAAAACTATTTTTTTATATTACTTGTTTACTCGAAAGCATACAAGCAATTTTAAACATACATTATTTTATAACCAGAAACACATGCGTCCTTAGATTTAATCACCCATAAAATCTGTTAATTTTGTTACAGTTCTTTTGTTTGAAAATATGGTTTGTTTCATAATACGCGCGCCTCACATCATAGCAATGCACCAATAACCCCAGAATTCTATTGCTCTCGGTGAGTTAGTTTTACGAAGAAAATCGTGATATGTGCTTGGTTCTAGGAAAAAGCTCACTGTATAGAAAAATTCGCAATATAGAGGTTCGACTGTAGTATGTTTTTAAAGTTATACTTCTTTTGGGGTGTTAGAGAAATAGGATGAGGGTAAATTTTTACAATGCGCGCACACCCCGTCACGGATGTGACGCACACTTTCACGGATGCGAGATTCCTTTGTCTAGAAATATACAGAATGGGACAAATCATTGCCACCTTCGAAATTCTCAGAAAAATATTTCTCTTCAATTCCCTGAAGAAGGGGACACCCGGGTTTGAACCAGAGACCTCCCGATCTACAGCCGAATGCTCTACCACTGCGCTATACACCCGTGTCAGAGAGCCTTTGCTTTGCGTTCCGTAGGAACGGATACGAAAATGCTTTGTCTAGAAATATGCAGAACGGGACAGATCATTCCCGCCTTCGACCCCCTCCCCATATTATTGGTCCTATTGTCCCAGTGCGGGGGTGTTTAAATTTATTTAAATCGTGATTATCTCAGGTTTGGTGGTCCGATTGACTGAAGGTTAGTATCGTTCAACTCTGCTCGTGACCGCTTTTCGTCCTTGGCCCAGCTTGCCCTGCTAAAGATTTTAATCTTGTTACGCCAAAGAAGTATAACTTCTTACGTGCGTACTTAAGTACACACACACTTTTTTTTATCAAATTTAAATTTACTGAAAAAAATCATATCCTAGCAAGAAAGATTTCTGTCTCTCATCTGATTAAAATAAATAATTCCTGCTAGTGAGTAAAAAAAAATAATCCTTTACTCTAGTAAATATATATATATATTTATATCTAGTGACATGAAAATGTTTCTATTATTCAAATTTTTTTGGATCTCGAGGCACAGGCTTAATTTATTCTTTATTCTTTAAAGAATATCTATTCAAATTTTGCCAGTTTCTTAAAATAAATAGCAGAACTACAGACAATGGTAAAAATGTATTTATCTCCACAAATACTACATACAAATGGAAATATTTCTGGTTCAAAGAATTCAGGCACATTATCGCGAAGTTTTATTTTCTCACCATACAAAAGAAAATGAATTCACTGCCTGACACCTCCATCGGCAAAATTTTACGATCGCATTTCATATTTTTATTTTGTCGAGAATATCTACAAAGTTATATGATGCTGCCATTAAGGGTATTTTTTTACTTTTACTTTATGCCGTAAAAATGGTCTTCGGCAAAAATTTATTCTGATCTACAATTACCTTTTTTGTGCAGTCACATTCTGATGTATCGTAGTTTATGATTAAAAAAATTACTGAAAGTAAAGATTATTGAAACATGAAATTTTAAGTCTAAAAAAAGTCTTAGTATAAAAAGTGTTTATCATTCTCTATTCTGCAAAAGCTGAAGTAAAGTTAATTTTATAAAATTGTTTTTGTATATTATTACGATTTTTTTATTCTTTCACTAGAATGAAAATTAACAGATGCTGGTTTCCATACTATTTTGCTTAGTGAAGTTACAAACTTAATGTTTTATTTAAACTTTCTCTATATACAGCACATAGATATTCACTTTATTAGTGGATTCTTTAAAATTGTTAATGTTTTTTATTTTATTCTTAAAATGATAATTTGCATATTATTATAATCACATATACCTATCTGTTTTCCTTCCTCTTTCACTGTTTTTTTATTCACAATAATCTATTTGTAATGAAGAAATGGAACAAAAATAACAATACACTTATGTAATGCATGTGAAAAAGCTTATTTGTAATTCTAATTTCCGATTTTTTTCAAATTATTGTAACCTAGACATTTTGTAACTTAACTTTTGTAATTTTATACAATCCCAATACAAGAAAATCTATCTGATAATGTTTAATGGCTGGTTTTACACTGTTGTACACTAAATAAGTTGCTGGTTACATTAAATAAGTCATGGATCCACATGGGATTTTGCCCTATACACAACATGCATCCACTAGTGATTACACGGCACGCAAGGGGTTAACATTGCACAATAAAACAACATGAGGGCTTTTGGAGGTGGATGTCGTAATTTCGAAACAAGATCAAGTGATGAAGGCGATACTTGAGCTGTGTGTGGCACCCATTTCTCAAAATTATCAAACAGGAACTTTGAGCCTTGTGATGTGTGAGTCCCCGTTAATGTAATTTAACATGCCTCTATATGGTGGGCCTTCAGTGGCACTAGGGCTCGAATCCATGACACATCGGCCACGAGTTCGTGACCATAACAACTAGGCTACTACGATCAACGAAAGATTAAGGTATTTATGCCTATATATACTTATTTTCAGTTCATAGGTATCAGATTTAAAATTTCAAATCCCTAGGAGTTATCATTTCTGGAATAGGAATGTTAAATCATAGGAATCTTTTTAATGTCAATTTCTGAATTGCACAGATTGTTCTTTGCATAATAATGGGTTATGAATTTTTTTACCGTTTAAAACTCTTTATGAACCGCATTATGATTTACTGCAGTTTTTTTCATGCAATATTCTTTTTTGAATCACTACTTTGAAAATTGAGGGATATACATAAACAAAATAACTCAACTTTGAGAAATTTAATTAGTTAGAGCTAATTAATTAATTAAAGATATTCAACTGTAAAATTAATTATACACACTGTTCACTTAAAATAAATAGTCAAGTCGTTTTCTAAGGTCTTCATTAACATACAAAAAAAAAAACGACCTAAATTTTTGACATTAACTATTTTTTTGGGGAAAAAAATGAAATCTTCGCAATCCGCTGGAAACGCCGTCAGCTGAAAACGCAATTTCTGCTATAAAACTATTCGCCTTTCCCGCTAAAATACTAATCATAGAACCCGTGTTGCCATATATCTTGGAAGAGTGGATTTCAAAGAATATTCCTGATAAGTATCGTCAGAGTATTCGTAAAAACGGTTATTCTATGTAATTTTAAAGTGAGTGGTACTTATAAGTACCGTCGGTACATAAAGGGTTATAAAATAAAACATTTTTAGCTAAGCTGTTTTGCAAAACGATATTTTTGATTAGTTGTTTTTGTTTTTCTACTTTTGATTAGAAATTTATTTCTGTTTTTGATTAGGTTACTCCACTATTTAAGTAGTATTTCGATATTCAAATGCTTCGATTGAAAAAATCTCATAAAATTTTTCTGTAATTGGTAAAGTTTTGCATCGATTCTATCGATATTAGCTAATGTTAACAAATATTCTGAAATATTTTAATTTGAACTAACGTATTTTTTACCGAATGATTAGTAAAATATAAGAAATTAACCATAACTCTCTTCGAATTTTGAATAAATTTATAAAGAATTTCTTCTGTTAATCTCGTATGAAACTCATATTTGTAAAAACGCACAATGCATTTATGAGCTCACTAAGCAAAAAATCATCTTTTCTTTAAAAAAATTACTCAGTAAGTAACATTTTAGATCAGGGTTCTCAACCTTTTTTCTCACCGGGCCGCATACATATGACAAATATTTCACGCGGTCCGCAATGTGAGGATTAAAGGGAAAAATACACACACACATAAGACCAATATTGGACACTTAAAATGCGGAAAATTGATTAAAATATTAAAACTCATTTTTGGCTTTTAATACTGTATTATTCTCTACCAACCACACATAAAAATTTTTTGGTTTTATGCATTTTTTACCAAGTTATAGGAGAGTTTCGGCTCCTTTTATCCTTGTGTGATCAAGCTCCTAGTTTACATTCTACTGTCCTACGAACAAAACTGTCATGCCGTTTGAAAATATGATTTTTTTTTGACAAAGTCTCTCTTATTTTTATTTCAAATATATTAATTTCTCAAGTGCAGAATGGCAGCAAAGAGAAGTTTTGACTGAATTTCAGATTGAAATCAGTATATTATTTGTTCATAATTAAATTATTTGCTTACAATCACTTCTCCAGTTCAATTCGCCACTGTTATTTGTATAACCGTTATAGTTTCAAATAGAAAAAAATCTTGCAATTCGTATTCGTACAACATCGACAACAAAATTGGTAGATCTGATTGGTTGATGGATGGAAATTCCCGCTACCTTTTTAATAAATTGTTCTTAAATAATTGAATTTTTTAGTGCAATGTGCTTTGAGAGGGCCACTCAGAAAAGCCCGGCGGCCGCAGGTTGAGTATTTTCTGTTTTAGATCATAAAGTGTAACGAATTGTAATCGAAATCGAAAAGAAATTGACTCAATAAATTTAAATAACATGTAAAGTGAAACAAAAACTTTTTTCATTTTTGAAGAAACATATAAATATTAATTCACTGATAAAAATTCCAGAGGAGCTTGCAAAGGAGAGAAGAAAATTGTACAGGACAGCCATGCAAGTATACCTAAATTAAAATGCAATGCAGAAATGAAGACGCACAAAAAAAAATGTATTGAATTTATTTTTTATTACCATTTTGAACACACCACACGATAAAAATAACAACAAAAAATACTCCAGAGCAACAATCGGGTTGCATGTAAATGATAAAAATAATATTTTTTTGTAAAGGATACAATATGTTAAGTATATGGTGTAAGGTTTTCTTGCTATCTCTTGAACAGCTGTTGTGCACTTATTTTCCATTAGTGGATGGAGGTTATCGATAAGACATTGGGTAATTACTGTTCCAATCTTCATGAAGTGCAATCTTATAATCACAGACAGTAAACGGTGGTAATGGTCTCAATGAAATGCATCGTCCGAGTGGTTTCAAATATGCTCTTATGGATTTAGGTCTGGAAAACATGCTGCTTTTTTCATTCATTGTATCTCTCGTTTCAGCTTCAAGTGTGTTCTGCACAACTCGAGCTATGTAGTTAAGCACTATCGTGCTTTAAAAGAGATGAATCACAAATGCGTGCAGTGTAAGGCACGATATGAAATCTCTATATCCTGTCCGCATGCCTTTGAATGGTCAAATTGCCATTCCGAATACATGCAGGTTTGTATGTCTACATATACTGATTTCAACCGATATCATCAACCCATACCGTTTGTATTACGACTTTTCATAAATGAACGTGATATTATTTCAAGAGTGTTCCTTTTCTTCCATACCTAAATTCACCGAATATCACACCCCACTTTGGATCTAGACTGGTCAGTAAACAGCACCAAACTCCAATCACGTTGGATCCATTCTCGATGTTCAGTAGCCCACTTTCGAGTGGGTCTTGAGGTCAACTAAGTGTTCACCTTGATGAAGCCTATTTCGGACTGTTTGAATTAACATCCTCCATCCTGTTGCTAAAAGCAGCCGTTTTCGTAACTAAGTTGTATAAGAGATAATGATCATCAGTTGCTGGAATAGTACTTCTACGATCTTGTCCTGTTCGACATCTAACAAGTTCTGTTTTTTTGGAAATGAGTCTATAACATTGGAATGGCATTTTCCTTTTTTTGTTATTCCAATAGAGTTCACAATACGTCTTTGTGTGTGTTTTCAGACTCCAGGTAAGCCATATATTCGGACAAAGCACCTTGTTGTGACACTTTCAAATCATATTTTCTCAAAACAAAACCTGAACAATTGTGCGTTACAACTGAGAGAAAAAAGAAGCTTCTGTGAAATCACGATTTGTGCACGCTTCTCCTTTTGGTTTTTGACTTCATAAACGTTGATTTGCATAAAAATTTTCTTCTGTTTTCTGCCACAATTTAGACTATGGATGTTTTGATTTACTTTAGTTACATCAGAAAATATATTTGGATAATTTTATCAAAGACATGTGCTCTCCTAAATTTTTTCCCCAACAGTGTAGACTCTTAATTGAAATGCCGATTGCACGCAAAACTTTGTTATGAAAGAAAATTATGTATAGGTATGGTATACACCCAAACATAAGCTTAAATGTCGTACATATAACGTTTAAAATCATCAGACTTGGCGTGAAAAAAAGTAAACTTGGCGTCCATGTGCATGCTGTTCTGAAGTTGTAAAAGAATCCAAAACAGCAGTCACGAGAGTAAAAGTATGAATAAATGTCCTTCTGAAAAAGGCTAAAAAAGCACATTAAAGTAACTATAACAAATGAAATTAAAGTCAATAAAAGAGTTCAAATGTTAGTCAAAAATTAGCATGATAAAAATCATGAGTTCAGAATAGTTTATCCATTATCAAGTCTCTTAGTTTGTTTCAAAAGTCTTCCTTAACGAGACGGTGCACTTCTTGCACTACTGGAATTTGATTTTGATCGAGTCAAGGACCGCCCTCTACATCTCATTTTGTTGATGACAAAGAGTCAGCTGTAGTTACTTCTATATGATAGAGTTTCTGAATTGGTTTCATAACACTTCCAAATTGTGTTTTCACTACACGCACTCTTCCGTCTTTTTCTTTATACATCTTTGTGACTTTCCCTAGAGGCCAGTTGATTCTTTTGTTGTTGGTATCTCCAATTAGTACAAGATCCCACACATTCTCTAATGAACGACTCTCCTTTAAATTTTGAATAATCTTTCAGTATCCCTATATACTCATTTCTAAAGCGATTTCGCAGATCTTGACGCAATTTCTGTCTATAAGCACACCTTTTGTTCAATCTTTTTGAATCTATCATATCCACATCCGGAATTTCAACCTTTCTAATTTCCTGGAGAAACATGGAAGGTGTAAGTGCTGATAGTTCATCAAGATCTTTTGAGAGGTATGTTAAGGGGCGTAAATTAAGCTCTCTGCGTTGCATAACACAATGGCCAATTCTTCTCTTAAATAAGCTCTCCTCAGAGCTTTTCTCAGAATGCTCTTCAATAATCCTCCCACCAGGATGCAGCAGAAGGACTGAATTTTCAGGAAATCCTTTTTTTTTTATGCAAAATTCTCGATTTTTTCCCAAGTCAATATTCTTTAAAAAATTGGTTCTGCTTACAAGATTCTTTCCATTGTCGGAATAGATATTGGAAGGGCGTCCTCTTTTCGCTATGAACCGTCAAAGAGCCAGTATAACGATTTCGGTAGACAAAGCAGTGGAGTAGCGTGGGTTTTTGCCACCTGGGTCCGACCGGAAATTTGCTGCCTCTCTATTTAATTATTAGTCAAGAAATTTAAAAAGTAAAAAAAAACACCTTTAAATTTTCTTATTGATGAAAAATGCACTTTTCGTGTTTTTCATAGCAAAATCGTTTATGCAATTGGCAATATCAATATTCATGTCATGTTCAATTGCCAGAATAGCTAAATTTGTTAGCTTTAACGTGGTCATTGTCGATCTGAGATAATTTTTGATTAATTTTAGCTTAGAGAAGCTTCTCTCGCAACTGGCATTACTGTGTGATGGCAGATTATCCAAAAATTCTCAACATTATGACAATGTTGGTAAGCAATCTTCAAGTTTGCAGTCAATAATATATTTTAATAAACCCAGAGAGCCGGACTTAATTTTTTACAGCCTGGGTCGGTTGCAGTTACGAAAGCTTGCAGACGTACGCGCTCAAGTTGGAATTCTTCTTTATTAATGTCTTGAGGAGCTTGATCTAAGTTCGTCCATGCTCAATATCACTTCAGGTTTTAAAAAAGCATATTTTTGCGCTAGATTCTGCAACTGTTGGAATCTTTCTCGAATTTTAGCAGTTACTCTGTCTATTAAAGAAAACATTGTTCGCCTCTAGTCATTTTCGTGCGATAA
This sequence comes from Trichonephila inaurata madagascariensis, assembly GCA_019973955.1. Taxonomy (NCBI): domain Eukaryota; kingdom Metazoa; phylum Arthropoda; class Arachnida; order Araneae; family Nephilidae; genus Trichonephila; species Trichonephila inaurata. The sequence continues at coordinate 26,064 of BMAV01024309.1, read as the reverse complement.
CTGAATATCTTTACTTCCGTCGCCAAATATATGCTTCCTCCTGATTCGTCTTGGGGGTTCAAAAGAAATTTCAAGCTCTTCACATAAACTTTCAGCATATATTAAAGCGTCATCCACGAATTCCTCTCATTTTGCTTCTAATACGGTCTTTAAAGCACGTATTTTTTTAGCACATTGATGGATATTTAGTCCCTCTATTAGCAAATAATTTTGAGCATCATTGAATTCACATACTACCGGTTGTCAGAAGCCTAAGTAACACAAAAACGAATGCGATTGCATAGCGACTAATAAACTTCCTGCATCTGTACGTGTATTAAAGTTTTCACTCGTTTTCGTCAGTTTCGTCGCGCGGGCGCGATTCGGAGTTTGAAATATTTTTTGAATTTAAATATCGCGGTGCTTACCACTGCCTCTTTTTGTATGCCGCCCGGGGCCATGGCCCCCTCTGCACCCCCCACGCTACGCACTAGGACAAAGATGACACCAGCTCTAAATGCACCGTTAGGTAAACAGCACAGGTGGCAAATACTATCCAGCATTTTTTGTCAGTTTTTAGAAACAAAGGTCCACATAGGTCAATGCCAGTAACTTCAAAGACAGCAGCATCCCTGACTCTGTCTTCTTGAAGAGGAATGTTCACATCTAATGGACGGGCAGAAAATTTTTTACACTTTGTGCATTTTCTTATAACACCTCACACTGTCTTTCGACTCTTAATTATCGAAAAGGATTCTCTGAGGCATGGCATCAGTCTTTGAGTACCTGCATGTTCTAACTCTATGTGTTTGCTCGTTATCAATTTTTCAACCATTTGATGCTTGTGGGGCAACAACACTGGAAATTAAAAGTCTCTAAGTCTTTTCTCAGTAATTCTAGCTTCAACTTGTAGAAGATCATCACGTCTTTCACAGTTTGTAAGTTCAACTTCTCTCCTTTAAAAAACGCTTTTCTCTGTATTTCCTTCAAAATTACTTTTTCCGATGTTACGTTTTACTTTGGAGACGATGTCATTGTCGTTTGGAACATCTAAAGTACAGTTTCCACCATCACATATAATTCAAAGCGTTAAATTTCATTTATAGGGAAAATGGTTCCATGATTTTTCAATTACATAGTAATCAGTAGATTTTTATCTTCATTGTTGGGAATGCTATCTGTTTCTTGTTCTTATACGTGCTTTCTTTGAAAAGACCCGTGTACCCAAAGCAATTTCAAATTGTTGCATGTTGGTCTCTAATTAGAGATTTCTCCAATAAAATGATTGCTTCCAACAGAGATATGATATAACCTCTGTTCACCGGCGTAGTTAGTTCTGAGTAGGCCCTGTATCAAAATTCCTTAGGGGTCCCTTTTTTAGATATGGTAATCCTTTAGTTGGACTGTAATTACATATGTTGGGGTTCCTGTATATCATTGATACGGCGATAGCTACGCCCCTGCCTCTATTCATTTTCTAAAACTGTTCAAAATATTTAAAATGAACTACTTTCTGTTGTGAGATCTGAAACCCGCTGCGCGACTGTCCTTGTTGTTGTTTTGTTGCTAATGCCACCTGATTGGCAAAGGCCAGATCAAGGCCCACGAAATTCCTCATGATAAAGGGCTAAGTGACCTGTCGTTAGCCGTAGCTTTTTGAGCACTATACAGGTGACAGTACGTTTTGGCACGTTTTCCACCCCAATTTTAAGGGAGGATATCTTGGGGGTGGTCAGGGATCACCCACCTCTCTTCCTTCCACCAACCTCACGAGAGGACTTACGGTTCGATGGCTATTTAGAGCACCCCCATGCCACGAAGGCACGATACATTTCAAACATCCATGCCTTCTCCGGGACTCGCACCCAAGCCCTACAACAGGGCAATCAGCGTCGCTATCTACTATACCAGATGGGCCACTTTCCTTTTATACATAGTTTGAGATGCCGTTTCTCTCTCCTTCAATAAAGCTTAAATGCTAATCATTTTTGCATACCTTAGCATTCGTTTTCTCTTTATTTCTCTTTTTAATAAATCAGACGTTTGTATCATACTTCCTTCATAGTGTTGAAATTTTTAATGTCCAGTAATGTCATGTGTTTCTTAAATTTCTCTATTCAACATAATTATTAAATGTGAAAAGTTCATAATGAAGTAACCTTGATTTTTATAACACAAGTAAATAAACAATAAAAAAATGTTACATGTGAAACTGAAACAAAATAAAAAATAAATCATGCATAGATATCAGATTTTATGTTCCTTTTTTAAAAACCACATCAATTTAATACAAAAAGTTTTTAGATATTTATAAATTTAAAATTCGGGGTATATATATATATATATATATTTTTCTTAAAATTTCAAACAATCAGTAGTTTATTAAACAACTGAAGATAGAATCTAATCCTGGAGTGATGCTTATTTTGTTTGAAGGAATTATATTTTAATGTAATAATATAAGAATACATTGAAGGCAAACACAGTCGCAAGTTCCGGATATTAGAAACAACAAATTATTTTTTAACTCTTATTTTAATTATGACGAGAGGGTGATGTTAAATGTTAACAAGGAACCTCTTAATTTTGAGCCGTGATAGTAAAAAAATTAATAAGTTCTATTTTTCATCCTTAGCCATGCAAAAAGAGTTTAAGTATCATACAACTTTTTCTCATATAATTTTATTAATTAGTGTTTCAGGAGCAATACTAAATAATCATACTGAATAATTTTCCGTAGTTTAGCTTTTTTTTTAATTAAATAATATAAAGGGCTGATCTATTTTGAAGAAATTTATTATATATATAGTAATATAAAATAAAAATGAAAAAGTACTTTGCAAAATTTATATAAATATATAATTTTTAAATTTAAAATATATATATATATATATATAGTTTCATTTTCTAAATATTTATCATAATCCATTACTCTCTTTTGTAACCTTATTTTCTTATTATCCAGTTTGCTGTTAAAATAATCTCTCTCTATATAAATAGGATAAAAATTTAAATCATTCCCCTTACAAAATCTCGTACTATTAACAGACGGTAAAAATTTGTTCTTTTGTTGACTAGATATCCACACTCACGAACGGGGTTAGGGGCAGGTTTTAATAAAAAATTCTGTTTTTTAACTATTAGGCTGTTTAAAAATTTTCAAGCGTGTTTCTTCTGTTGAGTAGAGATCCGTTAAGCGGGTTTTTGGGGAAATAAACCCCAAAAAAGGGGGAGGGTAAAAAAATATGTTTTCGTTTTTTGGTTTAATAAAAATTTTTTTTCTACAAACGAAAACACAAACGGTACATACAGTCTTATAGCATCATGAAATATTCAGCTAAAAGGACAGATAACGACTAGTATTTTTATATTTATAAAATCCATTTTAAAGTTAATTTATATTGCATAAACATATCTCGCATAATTTGGTCGCAATTTTATTTATGAAATAATTCAAATTTTATATTTAAACACTATTTCAACACTTCAGGTATCCAACAACAATAAACAAGGAATTTGATATACCTTAAGGTGTCCGACTACGTTCGGAACCGTAATTTTCACAAAGCATATAAATGAATAATATTTATGATATTTACTATCACTTATACACTGGTGTGCAAAACTTAAGCAACAGGTGGGTTTATTGCCATAACTTCACGAAAAATCATCTGAGAGACATGAAATTCTGAAATGAGGGAGAGTATTATGTATGAAAAAGATGACAAAAGCATCGGCCCTGAAAAAGGAATACAACGCATACGGTATGGAATCAAAAAAAAACAAAGCTTTATTGAACGCTATTTCGTGACTCGATTGTCTACCCAACGGAAGAACAACAAGCGATGCGACTATGGTATATACCCCCCACACAATGGTTGCTTTGCACGTCTCGCATACTCAGACCAGCTGGTGCACATTTTTGAGGTAGGAGTACCCATTCCTCAATCAACATCTGTTTGAGTTGTTGGGTACTCGGATGATGTGAGCGTGGGGCATACATCTCCCAAAGCATCCCACACATGTTCGTGGAATTTAAATCTGGGAGCAGCTGGCAATCCATTCGAGTGATTCCTTCTTTCCCCAGCTCCTCAACAGCAAAGTGCGATGTGGCAGTGTATTGTCATCCATAAAGATGAAGTCTGGGCCAATGGCACCTCGGAAAGATGCAGATGGGGAAGAAGTACCTCCACACAATAGCGATCCCCGGTTACAGACCCCTTCGAAATGGGAAGCTCAGTTCCGCCGTTCAGCATAATGCAACCCAGACAAGAACCCGGACACCTACGATGTCTCCTTGATGTTACTGGGATAAAAACCCGGGGCCCGATTTTCTCCAAAACAAAACCCTTGAGAATCGCTTCGGTACTGAACCGACTCTCATCCGTAAAGAGAACACGACTCCATTGATCAGTTGTCCAGTTTTTGTGCTCTCTGTCCCACTGTAAACGGTGGCTTCAGTGGCTATCTTTCAACGGGAGGCAGCGTTCAGGACGGCGGGTGAACAGGCCCCTTTGTGAAGGCGTTGGACAGTAAACCGCTACACTTGTCGACCTGTTGCTGTACAGAGTTTCTGGGGCAATAGCGCGTGCTTGACTGCTGTCGAACTTTTTCGCTTGCGGGATGATATATGGGTCATCCCCTGCAGTTTGTCCTCGGGCGGCCACCCAACCTTCTAACAGCTGTACATGTGGTTTGGAACGCTTTCCAGCGCGAGCGACACTTTGTTGATTCAAACCATACCTGGTGACAGTACGCCCCTCCTCCAGCTTTCCGATCATTCTTCCCGTGGAAGGGTCATCAGAGGTTTCTTAGCCATATTTCACGAACTGACTCACTGGCACTTGCAGAGATATGGTGAATTGCGTCTCCGTCCTTCATTTCATTCTACTGTTGAGCAGCGCGCGACATCACGCGTTTTGCGTACGCCCATCGCTTCTGACGTTTTGTTCCTGATTTGCATACGCTGACGTTTCTACTGACTTACGTGTTCCCTCACTGATCCCCCAGATCCTTTCTGCAATTTCATGGCTATCTGCTAAATTTTTCATTGTTGCTTAAGTTTTTTCACACCAGTGTAGATTAGAAAATGTATATAAAATTGTTTTAAGAATAGTACTACAATAAAAAATATTTAGTGCAATATTTTGACAAAAAATGAACATAGAATGACCCATTTCAAAATATTCTCCTTTGTGAAAAATCTTCTATTATTATAATATTTTGTCTAAACTCAGACCTCGTATAGAGTCAACTAGATTTTTGAAATATATAGCTTAAATGGGTTTATTCATGTTTTACGACAACAGAGGGGAGAAATTTTAAGAAAAAAAATGCTGATAATTATTTCAATGGGTTGTAACTCTGAAAAGAATGTGAATTTTTCAAAAATCATAGTTGAGCCTCTGTAGAGAGGTCTGAGCTATATGCAGGCAAAATATTAGAATACTAGAAGCAGTTTTCACAAAAGGAGAACATTTTTAATAAAGGTTATTCAAAGTTAACATTTTGCAAAAATATTGTATTTAAATAATTTTTTTTGTCAAAATGTCCTTAAAACAATTTTATACGTGTATTCTAATCTAAGTGACACTAAATATCCTGAAAATTATCCATTTATGCGCTTTTTTAAAATAACGGTTCCGAACGTAGTCGGATACCTTAAGGTATCCGACTCTACGTTCCTTACAAAATCTATCAATTTTTTATTGTAAAACTATTATTTCCTATCCATCTTATTTGTATCAATTACCATATGTCCTGTTGCATTGAGCAGTTCCAGCTGCCTAATTCTGCTCGACTTAGAAGTCTAACCATAATCAATACTTCACGTCATTTTGAACCACTGTCAAATGGTAAAATATACCTCATGCAACTTGAGGATATTGAGTCTCAACAGATTTACTGTAGAATCATTCTCTCCATATTAATTGCCTTCAACCGAATCACAGATTTCAAACACGCGGTTCGTCTGAAATATCGCTGAGTGTCACGACTGTCATCACTTGTCAAAGCGATTTCCGAAACTTATGCTGCAATAAATGAAACATTCTTCCGTGTTTAACGCATTTCTCTGAATTAATTACTGCTATGTAAAACATTTTCCAGATATGTTCCGATGAAGAAATATATAATTATGCTTGACCGCATACAAATATTTGCTCTATTTCTATTTTTTCTAGACAATTAAAAATGGAATATATGCGGAAATATAATTCCCTCAAAAACGAAGTGTTCTGCTTGAAATAGTGTTATGTGGATTCTTTTTAAAATCAATGTTTATATTACATAATTTTTAAGTAGTAATTTAATGGTATTAAAACAATTTATTCAATTAATTTTATAATTAATCAATATTATTTCGCATTTTTAACTTGATTTAGGCTTGAAATAAATCAACATGATGCTCATAAGATTTAGGAAAATTAAAATTTTTTGCATGATATTTTACACTGAACGGAAGTTTTCGATCTCAGAAGGGTTTGTTGTTGGTGTTATTTTTTGGTTATTTACAATATTTATTATTTGTTTTTGGATCAACATTTTTTAAGTAACTATGTTAGACACTGAAAATAAATAATATTAGGTTGGGGAAAAAGAAATTTATTATTTTTTGGTAGGCGGTTGAAGTGTCGATATCTCGTGAAGTATCTATCAAACAATATCAAATTTATGCTCGTAATCAAGGTGACATTTCACACTAAAAAAATTCCTTTGCTGTTTTTTGTTTGGTCCATTCAGTTTTGACTTACAGGGTGTTAAAAATGGGAGTCAACAAAGAGAAAATTCGGTACATTTTTTCTTTGATAAAGGCAAAAATGCAAGCCAGATGGCTGAAATTGGAATGGAGTTTATGGTGCCAATACTGTTACAGCTAATTACGTGCAATTTTGGTTCCGACGATTCCGTTCAGGCATTTTTTTTATGTTAAAGATGCACCTCACACAGGCAGGCCTGTCGTCGAAAATGTCAATAAAATCACAGAAATAATCGAAGTTGCCCGGCATGTTAGTAGTCGTAGCATCGCCCAGAAGCTAAAGATTGACCATAAAACAGTTTTAAACCATTTGGGCAAAGTTGGATTCAAAAAGAAGCTCGATGTTTGAGTGCCACACAAATTAGCACCAAAAAAACATGATGGATCCAATTTCCGTCTGTGAAGCCTTGGCCAAACGGAATGAAATCAACCAATTTCTTAAACGGATTGTGACTGGGGATGAGAAATGGGTCACATGCGACAATACTGTGCAAAAACAATCGTGATCAAAGTGCGGGAAACAGCTCAAACGGTGGTCAAACCAGGACTAACGGCTGGGAAGGTTCTACTGTGTATTTGGTGGGATTGGAAAAGAGTCATTTATTATGAGTTGCTTCCGTATGGCCAAACACTAAATTCAGATATCTACTATCAACAACTGGACCGTTTGAAGCTAGCGATTGACCAGAAACGGCCAGAATTGGCCAACAGAAGAGGTGTTGTGTGTTCCATCAGGACAACGCCAGGCCACACACGTCTGTAGTGACTCGCCAGAAACTCTGGAAGCTTGGTTGGGAAGTTTTAATGCATCCACCATATAGTCTGGGCCTAGTACCAAGCGATTATCATCATTTTCTCGCATTGCAAAACTTCCTGAGTGATAAGAAATTGGAATCAAGAGAAGATTGTGAAAATCGATTACTAGAGTTTTTCGCCAATAAGGACCAAGATTTCTATGAGAGAGTCATTATGAAGCTACCTTTAAAATGGCAATAAATTATACAACAAAACGGGGCATATTTGACCCAAATCGGACAATCCGAAACATGTTAAATAAAGTCTTGAATTTCCTGCAAAAATAATGGATTTCTTTTCCCCCAATCTAACATTTAACAGTACTACTTGTAACAAGCTTATTTGAATTCATTTTGTACTTTTTATTTTCCACTTAAATAGGCTGTACTTTGCATATCATTAAAAACGAGAGACTTTTTATAATGCAATTACATTATTTAATAAATTTATTTAAAAATTGAATTTTAATTTATAATAATAAAAATTCCCTCATTTTTATTAATAAGTTTCACCTCCCTAATTAAAATTTTGAATGCATTATAAAATGTTATTTCACGATTAAATTGTAAAATCCTTTACAAAATAAATATTAATTTCTAACAAGCCCAGAGAGGCAAATATTACATCATACAATTATTCTACGAAAAAAGCTCGAGCTATCATAAAAAATATTTTTAACCCTGATTCATTAAATTTATTTATGGTGAACCACTTCCTTATTGTCTCATGAGAGCAATTAGTACATGCATTCTATTGTTACTTGGAGAAAGGTTTCGTAATTTACAACTTCATCTACAGTTGGTTTTATTAAATGTTTCCATTCTTCACCGCTTGCTGTTCCTTTCAAGTAAGTGCCATTTAAAGTCACTTCAGTTACAGGACTTAAAAGTAATTAGAATAACCGCGATGATAAATGCATATCATCATCATATAACTTCTAAATTCTAGTTGGCAACAGTTGTGCGATAAATTTTTGATTACGATTATGATTATAGAAGATAGATGTTTACTATTCACTACCTTTATCCGTTTTATTAAAAACATACATGATTATTTACAATCAAATTTAATTATTTAATTATTAGTTTTGTCATGCGAGTCTGAGAGAGACATAATTATTTATGAATAACAACGCACATTTATAATTATTGTTTTTACCAGTTATTTCTCTGATGGGTATGAATGACTAAATTACCAAGGGGTGTAGCTATCACCGTATCAGTCGTATCAGTGATACGGGGCCCTCAAGCTATAGAGGCCCCAACATGTGTGAACTACAATCCCACTAACAGGGTTCTCATAACTAAAAAAGCCCGAAGGAATTTTGATCCAGGGCCCACTCAGAATTAGCTACGCCAGTGTAATAAATTACGCTAAATATTTAAATAATATTATTTCAAATAATTACGTAATAAAATATATAATATTAAATAATATACTTATTGTATTCATGTGATACTAGTAAAATGTTATATAACTAGTAATTTTTTGCCTATTGAAATAGCTAATTGTATTAATGGATTTAGTTAGTCGAAATTTGACTATAAAAATAAAACCTTTAAGATCTTATTAAAAAAAAAAAATACCGCCGACCACAAAAAGGTTTCAGATTAATTTGGCATTGAAGAATTGAGATCTATGGACATTTTTTTTTCTTTAAAAAGGTGACTAGAGACATAAACACAAGGAAAATTGTAACAAATTTAGATCTGAGGCAATGACGATTCTACAAATTCCGTACCTAATTAAAAATGATGTTTTTGTGTACAGGATTTAGTAATTTCAAAATATTCGATTTAGTTGGAAATTATGACTTCCATTTCGACGCAAATGAGCATGCTTAGTAATGGATCAGCCTTGATAATGAGTAGTTGTTTTGAATCAATCATGACTAGAATCTTAAATACAATTAGTCTGAATTGAATTTTTTCCAAAGAAATAAATTAAATCTAAGAACAAATTTTTTAGCTAATCATTGATGTAATACAAATCAAGAATTGATTATTTATGTAATTTATAACCAACACAAACAGTTCTTTAACATATACTATTAAAAATGATTGTTTTGTTTTATTTTCTCTACTCTCTTGCTAATTATTTTTTTTTTTATCTGATTTACTTGATATTTTATAGAATTTTAATATAATTTGGTGTTTAATTTGCATTTTTGGTAATAATGTGATATGATTTGTTGTAAAATGGTGTAAATAATTTTCTCATCCGGACAATCATCAATAATGGAAATAAATCTCTATCAGTATTTGGGTAAAATATCTTCAATGCAACGAATTTAGTTAAATACAATTGAAAAAAATCACAGTTCTAAAATATTCGAAGCCAAGAATAAATTTATTTTAAAAAATATCTTGGCGCCATCTGTTGCAGCTAATTTTAAGCTACGTCAAAAATTTATTACAGCATCATGAAAAAAAATTTTTTTTGGAGAAAGATAGCTTAATTGTGTTAAGGCATTTGACCATTTTGGTGAAAATGCAAACTGTATAATTTTGATGAATCTCATGTAAAAAAAATTTAGATATTTTTGCCTGGTATTTCTTGATATATATACTAAAAACAATGACTTCCATGTGAAGGAACACGACGTTTATTTAAATACAACTTTAATGGGCTAGATGTTATTCTAAAGAATAATTACCTTTTGCTGATATTTGCTAACCGTTAATCCTTTTATTATTCTTTAAAAAAGCATCCGTTAGTGCTCTAGTTATAATGTTAGAATTTATTTTTCTTGCTGAATTTGGAGTAAATGTTAGACAAAAAAAAAAAAAAAAAAGAGGCGCGAAAGATATACTCTGAATAAAACTTTCAGAGTTGATCAAATCAGCAAAGAAAAGAAAGAAATCAGATAGAATTCACAGAAATAGTCAAACCATCGCTGGTCTTTAAGCCAATCAAAAAATAAAAACTGTCGTATAATTAGATAGAAAATTTCCCGAAAAGAAGCTTTGACAAAAAAATTCAAAGACTAACACAGACCTAATTGATGTAATTTTAAATACTATGTAAAGTTAAAAAAATTATTTTGTTAGAAAAATATAAATTTATTTTATAAAGAATAACATAAGAAAATAGTAACTATAATAGTAAACACACACACAAACAGAGATTCTAGTAATCCATTTTTTTGGATGTTGTAGATTGTTAACAATAATTAAGTATACTTGAAGATGGTTAAACTTGAACCACATTATATTTATTAAAATTCTATATGTACCTATGTTCACCAGGACGAGAAATTTTTTACATTCTTATCCTGAATTCATATAAGCAATTGAGATTATCTTGAGTAATAATAACTTATTACCCTGTCTGTGGATTAAAAAGTAAGATCTGTATTGCTTTTCTATAGTACTTTTCATAATTCAAATAATATATAGAGAGAGTTGCAAAATTGATATAGCAATTTTTAAAAAGTAATAAATAATGTCATTAAATGAAATATATGCATTTTAAGCGAAGTAGTAAAAATGGTATAGGAAAAAAAATTAAATATTTGGAATAAAAAAAGTAATCGCTAGTAAAACTAAATTTAACAAATACTCAAAAATATTAAATACTACTAAGTTTATACTTATTATTTACTAAATGATTAAATACTGTCCTTGTCGCTATTGTTCAATGTGTGAAGTATTAATGAAAATTTAAACTTTTCTTTCTACTTCAGCAAATGTGTAAAATTTAATATCATCTTTAATTTAAAATATTGCAAAATATAAACGAGTTATAAATGTTTACTTGGATACGCATATGTATTTTTAGTTACAAATAAAAAACTAATATTTTTTTGGAAATATAAATCACTTTTAAACATTGAAGGTTTTACAGTAAAATAATTCAAATAATATCGACAAGAATAGGATCTTTTTAAAATACATCACGAACTCGAAAACACACAATACTTGCTTTTTATTATATTTGTTGACAGTTCAATGTTTCTCATTTAAATTTTTTTTATACTAAGTAAAAGTATTTTTATTTTAAGAATTCGCCGATGTATCATAAGACTTTATGATACGAGAAAAAAAATTGCTGTATATAAGAAAGAATATTTGCCATCTAAGTTCTTTTTGTGAATATAGATATTTCTTTTGTTTTTTCAGAAGTATATATTAAATGCTTAGTTTAATTTGAGTTCAGTTAACTATTTAAGAATGACCTTATGTTTCTTCACTCTTACAGATTATAAGAAAGTAATTTCTCTCATGTCTGTCCCCATTCTTGAACTATTTATCTTTTTTAAAAAACTTCTTATCGATTTTTAGGAACAAAATATAACCAATTGCTTAATAATGAATGTCCTTTCTAGTGAGAAGGCACACAACAGAACTTGTACCTTAATTCAAAAACTCCACATTTTATATGAAGTTTCATCGAAACGGTTGAATTTAACGTGTAAGTAGCCTATTAATAATCTTGGTGATCTTTCATGGGTACATAATACTTGAACTTATAAATACCCGTTCAGGAAAATTGTGTTTTGTGACTTTTATTACATTTGGGATAAGCTGAAATGTCTGGCATCTTATGGGGATTTAAATGTTTTTTTAATAAGACGTTTTTTCCATGGGGATTTTAATGGGGTTTTTTTGTGATTAAAATATAGAAGAATAAAAGTTAAAATGTAATATAAACATTTAAAATTTTATCAAATCTCGACTCATTTTCTTTGTCAAAAAATAACCGAATCTATTACTAATACTAATCATACATATATGTACTGCTCTCTAAAGCAGGGTTTGCCAAACATTTTGATCTCACGGACCAGTAAATACATAATTTAAATTCCAAGGATTATTAATAGCATTTTTTAAGGATTAAATATATTTATAAAAAGAATTGTGATCTAAGAACACATAAAATGTACCTTAATAAATGTTAATAAAATGAAACTATTCATTTAAACCAAATTATGAAAGCCTTATTAATAAACCATAATAAATACACAAAATAAGCAAAAACTGTAAAAACAAAAAAGAATTAAAAAATGGTGTGAGTATATCAAACTTTTAGCATTATGCATTTCTAGTGTGATGGATGTTCCTGATGTTCTGCTTATTTAGATCCAATGTTGTTACTGCAAGACGGAGAACTGCATTTATTTCAAGCTGAGATCTATACCGTGTTTTGATGAATGTGACAGATTGTGAAACCGCACCCCTAAGGTGACCGTTTCTTTGATTATCCGCGTGAGCTAGAGGTGTAGGGTTTACAAAAGGAACAAACATTTTTGTATTCTTTATATAACTTTATTAAGAATATTACTTAAACCTCTAACAAATTAGATTATTATATTTATGAGAGAATCTATGAACAAACACACAATAATAGTTATCCGAATCGCGTAACTTGGACCACTATCAATATCTAACCCGCCTAATCTCACTTCTAATAATATTACACAAGTCCTAATATCAAATAGTCAATCCTACCTTAATTTGATCGTAGCTTCAATACTATGAAGAGGCGTCTGTCCGCGCGTGCAATGGTATGCACCTTGACCTAATGGCTTAATCTTCAAGGTAACTTCTACAGGCTGTCAATTCATGCTTGTATCAATCGTTCACATAACATTCCCCAAATTACCAAAAGACTTTACTGAAACTTCGTTATTTAAAAGCTATCTCATTTGCAATTCCCCTTTTCGTTTCCCTTGGGTTTTTGGGTTTGGAAAGAGTTGCCATTAATCTTGGCCCCCAAAGAACCCAGAGGACATGTCAAAGAAAAGACGTGTGAGCCCGTCACAAGATGAAAAGGCCTTTTCACGTAGATAAGTTGTGGAGAATTGTATCAGAATTTTCATCGTCTGTTCACTAAAAAGGGTATTTATTTTTTACGTAAAGCCAAAACAAAGATCTTGATAAGGATGAATAAAATTTAAATTTGAGAGTTTCGTCGAACGATAAGTTGATAAGGCTTTCTTTTAGATGCATACTTAAATTATTATCCGGAATTTTCACTGCATACGGATCTATTTACATGTAATAATGCAGCTACAGCAGTGCGACTTATTTACCGTGGCGTATTCTATGAAATGGCGTTATTCCATGAAGTAGCGTTTTTATAACTTTTCACGTATTGTTATGGATTGAATTATGTTTCAATGCATCTTAAAACATAACTAAACATGGTAAGTAAGTGTATTCCACATTTTTCTGAGGACTAGCGAAATTCTTTCGTGGACCATCACTTTGGAGACCTCTGCTCTAAAGGAAAAGATGCAACCTGTTTTTGTGTCTAATCTAAAAATTAATCATCATAGAAACACGAAATTTAAAAAAGAATGTGCCCTGAGCAGTTTTTAATTGAATGCGACACATAAATTAAAGTTTAAAAAGTTTAACACATACACACAAAGCATTAAAAGCTTATAACATTAAAAGTTTGTATAACACAAATATACTTCACAGCAGAAAAGGCTCTCTTGGCTGAAAAGTACATTATTAGAGAACTCCAGAAATTTATGAGGAAAATGTTACTAAAATATTATAAAAAGGGTATCTAATAAGAAATGTGACCATCCCTGACTGTAATGCTTTGCCGGCACCGACTTTTCATGCTGCCAATTATGTTGGACACCGAAACGTAGTCATTGTTCCAGCTCATATAATGACTGAAGAAGACTTAAACCAGCAACATGAAATTCCTAATCTGGTGTAACAGATTCATGTATGGAGATAAAACTGGCCGTTCTATCTGCTCCAAACCGTAGTCCACAAGATAGTCCTCGACAAACACAATTTGGTGAGCTCGTGCATTATTAGTCGTCAGAATTAATTCATTGGCAATATAACGGTGCAAGGGCGGACACATCGATGAAGATTTCTTTTCCAGTACCTCACACTAGTCAGAGTTCTCCCACGGAGAACATGCAGGTCGTTGGGGTCCCTGAGAGGGATATGTGCCCAAACCATGATTCCCCCGTTTCTGTAACTGAGTCTTTCAACATTGTTGGGTTAGTTCTATCTGGTGCGTTGTTTTTCTGTGCGTATTCTTTGTACATAATTTAGAATAATATTTCTAATAATAAATGTATGTAGATTACTTGTCCAACAAGGTACTTTAACAATGTTAAATTTAAAAGCTTCTCTTTTATCATAAATATTAGTTTTTAAATAATGATTATTAATATTTAATTGCAGACCTAAAAAGTCTGTTTTTCTTATATCAGGGTTGGAAAGAATATTATAACAATTTCTCTTGCATCTTATCACTCGAAAATATGTTGGAATAAATCTGTAAAATTATTTATATCACAAGGAAAATGGGAATAAAATTTTGAATTCTTAAATACCCAGCCCCGAGAACCAGTTTTAGCAATCAAGATTTCAGAGAGAACTTTTGAAACAGAAAAATATTATGCAATAGATTGAAAGAAAATGACTTAGAGTTGTCAGAATGTCTGTCGGATTAATGAAGTGGTAATTCAGTAAATTTATGTAATAATTAATTTTCTATAAAGTTGTATTTTTCTGGAATTACATCGTACTTATTACTCCAACATCTGTCCAATAATATTGAAGTAAGCGTAGAGATAAACGAAGAGGTTTTGGAAAGAAATACTAAGTTCACTTCCCTTTGAAAGTTTGTCCTATATTCCAGAGCTTCTCAGACTTTCAATATTTGCGACCCACAATATTCAATCATGATTTTCATCGCTCCCTCTCCACCATACCATAAAAATTATTGAAATCAATAATATGATATTTTGACGTTAATGCTACAATACGACTTCAACCTCTTAAGGTATCCGACTACGTTCGGAACCATGATTATAAAAATACGCATAAATGTATAATTTTCATGATATTTAGTGTCACTTAGATTAGAATGCATGTATAAAATTGTTTTAAGGACATTATGACAAAAAACATTTATTTAAATACAATATTTTGGCAAAAAATTAACTTAGAACAACCTTTTTTCCAAATCTTCTCCTTTTGTGAAAAATGCTTCTATTGTATTAATATTTTGCCTGTATATAGCTCCGACCACTGTACAGAGGCTCAACTATGATTTTTGAAAAATTCACATTATTTTCAGAGTTACAACCCATTGAAATAATTATCGGCGTTTTGTTCTTAAAATTGCTCCCCTCTGTTGTCGTAATATATGAATAAACGCACTTCTAAGTTATATATTTCAAAAATTCTAGTTGTGCCTCTGTACAGAGGTCTGAGCTATATACAGGTGAAATATTATTATAATAGAAGTATGTTTCACAAAAGGAGAATATTTTGAAAATGGGTCATTCTATGTTCCTTTTTTGTCAAAATAGTGTACTTAAATAATTTTTTATTGTAATACAATTCTTAAGACAATTTTATATACGTTTTCTAATCTAAGTGACACTAAATATTATAAATATTATCCATTTATACGCTTTTGAAAAATCATGGTTCCGAACGTAGTCGGATACCTTAAGTGCCATAGGCGTACATAAACGTCTCGCTCAACCAAAGCGTTAATTGCCCTGGACGTATATATACGTATTTACGAAGAACGATATTTCCTGTGCACTGCTATCCATACAATTATTCCCAAGGATTTTAAATGCAATTCCGAAGGTTTTGGAAGGCTTGACTGTGTTTGCGAAGAATTTACTTATTTCATAGGATTGGCTTATTAAATGGTGGCATTGGGAAGCAAATCACGTAACTTTTAATAAACTGCAAAGGGAGTAACTATAAACCGTACAAATTATCAAGATAAGTGTTGATTTCTGTATGCAATTTTGTATATGACAAGCCTATTGGGTCACTGGTAGATATTAAATTTGTTCTTAACTTAGTATATTGTTAAATTAATTATCAAATACATTGTGCACTACTGATACATTCATAAGTGTATTATATAGGTGTAAATGTGTTCTTTATTTTTTATTATGTTAGAATGGATATTGTTTGTTTACTTTCAGTGAATTAATTTTTTTTAAAAATTAATCTTTTGTTTTCGACTTTTCAATATGCCTCTTAGAGTTATCGATCCCCACAGTTTGAGAAGCGTGGCTGTATTGCATTTCATTCTTAAAAAAACCTACATGAATATTTAGAAAACAAAGAGGTAGTTAATTTTAATGAACAGAAAGTTAAATATATTATCATTCATTTTCTTAGTGCAAAAAGTAGTTTCAGTTTTACTATAAACTTTTTATAATTATAGAAAATTATTGTTTAATGAGCCTTTTTATGTCTACAAGAATTCGTGTGCAGTTTTTTTCTCATACTTTTTCAATATTTTTTTTTAAAAATTTAAGTAACAATTTTTTTTAAAAAAATAAAATGTCTTTGTTATTAAAAAAATATAAAAAAAAGGATAAAAAAATCCCAAGGACGATACAAATCACACATATATATATGTATAATTTTATGTACAATCTCGACAAATTATTTTTTTTCGAAACTAAGTAAATACAGGGACGTATTAAGGCAGGGACCAACTGGGCCAAGGCCACAGTACCGCGCGTCGGGCTCAGTAAGATCATAGCCCCAAAAATTTTTACCTGCCAAATGTTATTCCCGGATTTATCCTCTGAAAAAATAGAAATTTTTGAACCATATTGCCAAAAGCAACAGCTATAAGACTGCATTATTATGCTATGATTGTTGTCTGTGTTTAAACCTCGGTCTTGTCGGTTTGTGAGGTTGTGAGTCACGCACACTTATTTATTCTGGGTTACGTTGTACAAGTATTTTACAACGTATGCTATAAAGTACACTCTAAAAGTCACAGGTGGGGCCTATTTTTGCCCCATGACACAGGGTCAAGAATTCTTAAAACGTCACCGAGAAAATGTCCAATTTTTTAAAAATGAATTACTGAAAAACTCAAGAGTGTGAAAGAAATCTATACTAAGAAGATTGATTCCGAAACCCAATCTAAATTTCAGGCTAGGTCCTGTGATGAGACTGAATTGAAGTCTTTGCATTCTGAAATATTTTAACCTCAAAAAAGCCACGAAAATTTCAAAACCTACCTTAAAATGAGAAAATTAAACGCCAACGCTTCAAAATCGCAAGGAATGTTTCATTGGCGAGAAGCTAAATTTTAAAACAATTGTCAAAGGAAACAAAAGACTTTAGTCCATGATTAAAGCGTTCATAAATTAAAAGTATTAAATAATTTTTTAGTATTTCAACATTAACAAAGAGAAGTAAATTTTATTACATTTACGTTTATGCTATCACTTCTTTCTTGACAGAAACTTTGAATCCAGTGAATGTTTATTACAATCAGTTCGCAAGAGATTCAGTTTTTGCACGTGCCTGTGTCAGGTTTTAGCTGCGATGTAATGTGTAATGATCATTTCCACACAATAGTTGTGTATCACATACGCGGATTTCTTTCAACGCTCAAACTGGAAGGTCACTTTGACTCAACAATACTCACAACAATAAAAATAAAAAGGAAACTCCTGGAAAAAAAGTATCAAAGACCAACTAAAAATAAATACGAAGAATGTATTAATAAACACCTTCATTCATTCTTGTACATTGCAAAGAGTAAATGAATTTTTTATTTCGTAATATGGGAATAAGAAAAGAATGTTGTAAAAATTATTGATACGATGCCAGTTTATTGATTTTGTCTTTAAAAAAATTTAACTTTAAATAATCATAGCGAGATTTAGTTGAAGATTTAAAATTAATGCAAATCCTTGTACCGATGTGTCGACTTAAATGCTTTTAGAAATTCTACGCTTTATCTAAGAGCTAAATACTTTTCTTACTTTATAGCCAGATCGTACATTAATACTAAATAATGTCATTATACATAATAAATATTACAAAATAAATAATAAATATTATCAAAATACATAAATAGCGTACTTTATAATCATAATGCCAGGATATTATATATATATATATATATATATATATATATATAGCTGAATATAAGATATTGTTACGTAGATCCAGGGTTCGGGGATTTTATGCAAAGCAATCACAAAGAAAATAAACAGTTCTTCAAGAGCGATGCGAATTTATTAACAAAAATCTAATCCTTTAAATACAGGATTCAGCAGCAATATTCACAGAGTAAATCTCCAAAGGTCTTCACACCTTCAACACCATTCAAACACAATTATCCGTATGTAAAATACACGTATGTAAAGATTATTCACAAGCACAGCCGAGCTAATCACTAGTCAAAACAATCCTCACTACTAGCTGGTTTAATCCAGACTCCTCGCCGTCCCGGCGAGCATCTTATTTATATGCGCGACAGAAACTTCCAGAAATATAGCCGCTCGTGACATTAGTGGAGAGATCCATTACTTTCTAGAAGATTCCAGAGGGTTCCGAACTCGCCAATAAGGTCGCCAATGATGCCAAATGGTCGCCAACTTGGTCGTCAAAAATGATGCCAACTTAGCTCTACCGCCAAGATTTCGCCAAGTTCTCATTGAATCGCCATTATAACGTAAGGCATTGCTTGTGAATGGTACAATTTTAACATGAAATAAACATAACATAGAATAATATAAATGCATTAAACACTCAAATATACAAATTATTTGCACTATTTACACAAAATTCGTAACAATATAGTTAGGGTATATATTCATTGGTGGTCAAAATTGTGGACACTTTTTTAAATTGTTAGGTTTTTTTAAGTTTGTATACTTATAGAAAATTTTACCTTGCACAAAATGCTAAGTATTTTATATCATTTTAAAGGGAATTTAATACTAAATTCAATACAGAAAACAAAATTCAAATATTTGCAACGCATAGAAAGTTATGCTTTAATAACTTTCGATATACATTAGATACCGATGATAGCAGTGAGTTATCAGAGCTTAGTGAAGTTGACTTTAGTCTTTACTGCAACCTTACATTGATGTTTCATTGAGCTGAAAATAGTTTTAAGCTTTTCCTTAGTTATTTCACGATGCCAGGAAACAATTATATCCTTAATTAGTTCGTTTTTATTTCATGAGGTTTCAAACGGTGCCACAAGTTTTCGATAGGATTGAGATCAGGACTGTTTCCAGGGCAGGACAACAACTCTATGATCTTAGAACGGTACCCACATCTCCGTCTGTTTCATTGTCGTGGCAACAACAGAAGCTGTTGAGGGACGTCCATTTCTTTGACGTGACGCCAAAGAACCTGTAGCTTCAAATTTTTCCATCATTTTGTTCAATTCAGAAGACGTTACTGGGCCTTTGCCATCTCACATACCCTTCATGTAGGGATATGCTCGGACGATTGAGGGCTTTCGCAACTATGGACAGCATTTCGATGCATACAAGCTTCGACTACCATGACCTGCTGCAGTTGCTCCTTTTTATATCATTTATTGTTTTGCATAATCCTACATCAGAAAACCGATAGCTCTATCTGTTGGTTACCAACAGAACTATTTTTTTCGTTGCCACACAAAACCCGGTTTCTTTCCCATCCGTTTGGTGCAAACCGTATCTTTGTATCTTGATTTGTTTTCGAATTATTCATTTTTAAAGTCCGTCCTGACTTTTGGACCTATATATGTATACCATGAAATCCGACGTAGGACGCGCACCTATACTTCCAAGCTACATTTTTTAATTTTAAGGTATATTCATCGTATAACGCGCACCCCTTTTTTTACGAAGGAACCTGCAATGTTCTTTAGCAATGTTATTATGTTTTAAACCATTATTTTGATGTATTATGCCAAAATAGTATATTTCTAGAAAACATACTCTTCAAGTTCATAAGGTATGACATTTCTTTGAAATAAGTATTCCGATCTTTGTAGAAGTCTTAATTTTTTTTTATGCACATCCCTTTTTTTTTTATTTTTTAAGCTATCATTTTTATAGCCGGCGTATAACGAGTGCACCCGTAAATTTTGATCTTGTTTTTTTTGTGCTAAAAGTGCAAGTTATACGCCGGATTTTACGGTATATATATCTTTATATATAAAAATCCCGTGTTACGGTGTTTTTCCGCAATGAACTCCGAAACTATATATATATATATATACTCAGTCGATCTTAATATAGTTTTGTTTTTTGTAAGTCATTTTATCCAACTTAGAATACAGGATAGTTTTTATCTCAATTAATGATGTCGAAATTTTTTTATCGGCGGAAACGCAAAGAATCCGGGAAGCGGTGAAAATTCACAAAATGTTGCAAAGAATGCTTGTCCACGGAAGCGAATTTTGTTGAACGAAGTGCACAAAAAGTGAACGGAAAGTGAGCGTATTTTGGGGCATGAAATTTGAACTTCGAATCGGTTCCTAAATCTTGCCAGATCTTCTCGGATGACCGTATTTTAGACAAACCGTGGCAAGGGCTTACCTTAAAAGTCTTGGAGCAAGAAACCTTAGTACCTGGCGTATTTCGAGACGGTCAACTGAATTTGATATCCAATCAGGAACTGTCGTAACTTTGCCGGATGATTCCGGACGATCGTCTTTTACGTAGACCGTAACAAGGGCTTACCCTCAAAGTCTTGGTGGGAAAAGTGGTTTTGGTGTTTTTGGGTAAATAGTGAGTGGGAAATTTGGATTTAGAAATTCTTGTAATTTTGTAGGGTAATGCCGGATGATCATGCCTCTAGGAATTGAACTTGCAAGGGCAGGGCCGCCGAAAGTAGGTCACGGTTGTGTCTAAGGCAGGGGTGCTCAACCTTTTTTTCCATTGGGCCGCATACATATGTCAGCTCTTTCACGCGGGTCGCAACATGAAGATAAATAGGGGAAGGGGGTAGGGAGAAATGCTTTAAGACAATGATAACATTGGAAATTTAAAATGTAGAAAATTGGTCAAAATATTAAAACTCCTGTTTTGCTTTTTTTAATTATAATTTTTAATTTTTTTTATTTTTGTCACTAATACTAAATTAGAAGGATTTAATAAAAACACTCATTCACAATTTCTGTATCAGTATAAACGGTTCCCCCGGGTTACCAATATATAAAAACTTAATAGGATTCTTTGTTACGCGTGATATTACCACAGATAAAAACACTTGTGCTGTGCAAGATTATTCAAGAAAGCCTATTCATCACCTCTTGAAGGTCTTAGAGGAAAAGTGTTATTGAATGATTCCTGTTTATTTGGGATTTTTAAATACAGCACTTATGTGAAAATCAAACAATTACTATCCATGTTTTTTTTTTCATAAAAAAAAGGGTAACCCCCAATTATCAAAAAGATTTTTTCCAAATATTTATTTGAAATCAAAAATATTTTAAAAATTGTTCCACCCTTATAATTGCGATACTCCACTTTTTTCTTTTTTCTTTAAACCCAACGTTTAAAAAAAAAAGAATATCACCAAAAAAATTAACCCGATGGGTGAAAGAAAAAATTGATACATCTGATTTCTTGAGAAAAATTTCCCAAACAAATATTTGATAAAATTTTCATAAATAAGTATATTTCTGAAATGGGCCCTGGCCGGGCCATTAAAAAAATGCTCGGTACATGCGCCCAGGGGCCGGGGAAAATCGCGGCGGGGAAAAAAAATTGAAATAGACTTCAGAAACTCCGTTTTCCCCCGGAGGAAGGTGAGTTTCTTCGAGTCCCCCGGATTTTCCCTCTCGGGCTGAATTTGCACGAGCTAGGACGCCGAAAGTCAGTCGTGGGAGCTTTTCCGGGTGGGGAAAAGAAATCTAATTGATTTAAAGGTTCCGGAAAAAAATTTCGGGTCCGCAGGACAGTAATATAATATTCAAAATCAACATTTAAATCCTAACAACTTTGCAAGAAATTCATGTATTATATTTTTCTCGAATAGGAGATGGATAAAATGCAAAAAAAAATTTCCTTAAGTTAACCCTTTAACCTGAAGTTATAAACGGGAAAATTTACACTGCACTGAATGCAAATAATATTAAAAAGCGTATTACAAAGTCCCGCAACGCGTGGCAGGGTCAATCAAAAAATACTCCATGGCACCCATTCAATAAAAAAATATATATATATATATATATATATATATATATAATATATAACCCCATGCGTAAAAGAGCAAACAAAATTTAAATGTAAGAATACGGGGAAAAAATTTTAAGGCAAAAGGGGACGATTTCCCTGTCCACGACACCGGTTTTTACCAGAATGGCCCTTTTAACTGATTCGTTGACAAAAGTTTAATTAAAAAAAATGTGTAAGATTTTAAAAACAAGCATATTGTATTTTTTTTTAAAAAAATTTTGCGTTAAAAAAAGCGAGACTTACTTTCGGAACGCCCCTGATTTTCATATTCCTTCTGACTTTAATGACTTTTAGCTACTTTTAGAGACGTATCTAGCGACATTTCAAAATGAGAGTTGGTAATTATAGTCAATTGGTGGCATAACACTTCAGTTTGTATAGTAAATATTACTTTGAGTTTCCGGTTTGTTCTTGCTCTTCGTAGAATACCTTATAAGTGATATGGAAATGTAGATATAGACGTAAAAATGAGAGACGATATAGTTATAGTAAACCTATATTAAGATTAAAAATATCCTCATTTCTAAATTCCTATTAGTGGTTTGCCAAGTATAAAATTATACTTTTAGTGGTACATGAAGCTCAAAAGTTCGGCACCCTCTGATATAACTTTTTAATACATACAGTTGGTATAGTAGTTTTTGATTATTAATTTTTAAAAATAATAGTTATACTATGTTTTAAAATTGATTATTTTATTCGAATAAGAACAAGTTGCTTACATTATAAAAAAATTGCAATTTCAGTGCATTAATTTTTATTTGTCGGAAACGTTACATTTTATATAAAATTGTAAGTATACAGTCACTTTTGATGCTCACTGTATCAACATTATTTTTTGTAGTAGATTAGAAATTCACTTTGCTGAGGTACAAATCTAAATATTATATCTTGTCAAGAAACGTTTTAATTCTTTAAGTATAATATTCCACAGAAGAAATATGAATGTTTTGTTGTTATATAATTTCATCATAATACAGGAAAAGGAATGAATTTTTTTATTAATTTTTGCGTTGAAGTGAATACTTTTCGAAACTGGAAATAAACATGCAAAACAAATGTTAATATAAATTCATAAAATGGTTAAATCAAAAGGCCACATGATGAAGCTGAAATGATAAGTCATGTTAATGAAGAAAGAACCAAAAATTGACAAACGTAGAAATAGTTTAGGAAGTAGTAATATGTTTTTAACGAAGACCTTGGTTAATTATTTTAATGAAGAAACATATTTCCTCATCATACTTGCATGTCGTGCACCACATGTAACCAAAAGGAAATGTCTATTCTCCTCTGAAGGAGCAAATTCAGCTTCGAAATTCCTAATAGCACATATAAAATTGCGTTACGGTATTAAGAATTTTTCAGAGTTATATCATAAAGTATACAATTCTCTTTTTCTCCATTGTATTCAAATGTTGTAATGGAGTAGCGGCAGAATAAAAGAAACGTAAATCAGTGAAGTACAAGAGCCTTTCCTCACAATTGTTTCTAAAGCAATTGTGGAAGTAGACTTAAGGCAGACATTTGTTATACAATAGCTATGCGGCAAACTTTCTCAAGATCTTCATGCCAGATTCCATAGACGATATGGTAGAAATATAGTGAGTATAGTTTAAAAGTTTAATACTTTTAGTTGTTCAAGTTTTAACTTTCCTGTATATGTGACATATTTTAGCTTTCTGTAAAAAAAAGTTTAAAAGGTAAAAATTCGAATATTTTTTTATAATGCCCTAAAGATTAAATTTGTCTATTTTTTTTTCTTTTTTAATAAAAGAAGCAAGGATTTAATGTTAAATGCTGTTATGAAGGCGAGAAAAAAATCGTTTTCAGAATGAAATAAATTTGAATTAAAATCGTTTTTAGAGTAAGCCTGTAAAAATCGTTTTTCTTTTGTTCTTTTCTATTTTCTCTTTAAAATTAATATGCGATGCAAAATGAATGTTCTAAAAAGAGAGATTTAACTAAGCAATCAATTTAAATGCATCTTCTATTAAATTAACATGGATGGCAAAACGAATTGTTTATAAAAAATACATTATGAATTTCCCGATGTATAGATTGATTATTTGTTACAATGTATTCTAATAAATAATGCATTTTAGTCATAATAAACCGTGACATGTTAAATGTTTCAAGCAGAACATACATCAAAGAACGAATAAGAAAGGGAACTACAATACATATTGAAAGATAAAAACAGATCGGCTTCTGAATCGTAATGCGTTTGTTTGAGAGATGAATTCATCACTGTCCATTAAACTCTTTATTTTCGAATCACAGAGAATATTAATCTAAAAATAAAATAAAGTGTAGTATAGTATTCTAAAAGAAAACGTACTAAGATGCATTTGAGAATCAGTACATAATATTGTAATAGAATATATTTGGAAAATGTGATTTAGAATATGATAAGAATGAATAAAATTGATTCATAGTTTTGTTTGATAAAAGCTAATTTTAATTTAGATAGCAATTTTTTTGAATTTAGAATAGAATTTAATGATAACATACATGAAAAAATGGAAAATAAATTAAAATTTCAGAAATGTAATAATTTTTTTTTCACTAAAAATGTCTAAGTATAAGAAGAATTTATATTTTATTTTATCAATTATTAAGTAATTTTTTTACAATAAATGTTTGGCATAGTAATACTCTATTAAAATTTCAGTTTTGAAGATTCAATATTTTGTGTTTTGAGGCAAACAAAACATTTCAAGCGATAAGTCACTATTATTAAAATATTTCATTTCTCATGTTAAAAAATCTTTAAAAATTTCTCAAAATCAAAATCTTTAAACGATTTAATGAGCTTTTCAGTTAAAGATACAAATTTAGCCTAATAAATATACTTGTTCTTAATCACCTTTTCACGAATCTTGCCTTATTATTATACTCTTATAAATTAACTGTTTATACAAAGAAGAGCTCATAAAACCAATAAAAAGTTTCTGATAATTCAAAATTAATAATTCATTACTGAGAAATTTTAAGATTGAAAAATAAATATTAAACAATATTTTTTATACAGTTATTAAAAATCACTGCAATTGTTTAAAGTTATGATACGGAAAATTTCAGTTTAATAATCATTAGATTAAAGCTGATTCGGTGTATTCTTAACAAAGCTACTTAAACGTAATCGGAATCAATAATGTATGAAATTGCCGATAAGTAATGTATATTTTGGTGTAAGTTTTCAGCATCTGATGTTTTAAACGAGAAACAATTGTATTCAGGGTAATAAAAGATTTCATGCTTTGGATTCTGAAAAAAAGAACATGTTTTTTATCGTGATCTTAAAATGTTTTATTGAGATATAAATTTCGCATTTCTTTCACAGAAATGAAAAATTGGTATGTCAGGGGAAAATGAGATGCTGTGGTTTTAAATTTTATCTGCACATTTATTTCGCTCGTTTTTTGTTGTTATGTATTTCGAAAAAAAAAGGAAAGATTTTACATTTTTCATAAAGTAAATAATGGTATTGACGATTCAAATAAAAAAATTGTCTCATTATTATTATAATGTAATTGATATAGAAATATTGAAAAATAATTTTTCTTTTTTTATG
>BMAV01024308.1:0-36131 GCA_019973955.1 Trichonephila inaurata madagascariensis | reverse complement strand
ATTTTTTAAAAAATAGGTTTCAATTGATTCAAATTTCCCCTTAAAAGGAAATTTTAAGGTTTTTTTAGAAAGGTTAAAATCTAAATTTGAAAATAAAAACCAAAATTTAAAAAAATTAGTTTTTTAGTTTCCAACTCCCCTTTAGTACCCGGACCTTTGAGGCCCGGGGGGTTTTATAAACCGGGTAAAAGGTCTTCCCCGGGGGTCCAGGTTGGGTAAATTTCCCTTTTAAAACATCCGTGAGCATTGGTTTTTAAGGAGAGCGAAATATGTACATTCAATATTTATTTGGGAAGTTTATAAAACGTACATTTTAAAAAATATATTCATCTGTTATTCCATTTTATGTTCAAAGTCAAGGCATCGGGTTTCTCCTGGTTATGTCTTAACAGCTCCAGTGATTCAAATTTTTTAACCCCCTGACTTTTAGCGGTTCAATTCCCAAATTTTAAATTTTTTTTGTGCGATGGTAATCATAATAAAAAGGATTTTTTCGGAATGTTTGTTTTGATTTTTTTAAACCCATCCTTTTTAAAAAATTTTTGCAATAATAAGTTTAAAAAATTATGGAAGTTTTTTTTACATATATTAATATGGGGCCCTGGCATTATGTGTTTGACAATAAGGGATTGGTACTTTTATTTTTTTTAAAATTTTAATTTACCAATTTTTTTGGAAATCCGTTATAGCTCCAGCCCGGAATGTAAAAAGAAATAAAATTTTTAAAAGACCCTTAACGGAGACGTAGAATCATTGAAAAGATCGGAAAGCCCAAAGGAACGAAATCGAAAGGGGGAAAGAATCAGAACCAAAATGGGTCACCCTCGTGGTGGAAATTAAGAGCCAAGTTTACCGAATCACATATTAGTATGCATTGTTTATTTTCATTTATCTTATTTCATTTATTACTTTATATCTGTACTAAGAAAAAAAAAATTTTAAAAATTTATCGTTTGGTAAACAAATAAAATTTTTTACTTTCAAAAGCTTAGGGGGTGATTTTCCAACATAATTAAGGAATTAAATTTTTTTACGATATTAAAAAGGGTTTTTACGTAAACTTGATAAATTTTTTTTAAAATTTAGTTTTTTTGTTCAATTTTTTAGAAACAAGTAATAAAAAAAAATGTAAGTCAATTCCTACTTAGATCAACAAAAAAAATTTTTTTATTTTAGTTTACTTTTTTATTAAATGATAAATTAATATAAATATGTATATACATAGGACAGAATCAAAAAATTTTAAATGGTCATTAATTTCTACTCTTTAAATATTAAAGTATCGATTGTCATTCAAAACAATCTTTATATAAATTTCATTTCAACCGAATATTTTTAACAGGGAAAAAAAAACCTTTTTTCAATTTTTGGGACACAAGTCCCCAAAAAGGGTCACTAACCCGCCAACGTGGTTGAAAATTTTGTAATTTTTTTTAAATATTTAGTTTTAATAATTAAATTTTTTTAATTTTTTTATGTTATTGTATTGTCATCCAAAATAAACCTGTATAAAAAATTTTCCCCCAGCTCAATTGAGCGTTTTTAAAAATGTTTTTTTATTAACGTTTAAAATTTCCCAAAACCCGGATAAATAAAAAAAATATATAGAGATTGTGAGCTAATTGTAGGAATTGAATAAAAAAGTTTAAAAAGTTTTTAAATTATGTAATTTTTTTTCAAATCAATTTTTTTAAAATTGGACTGAAAAAAAATATCTGTTGATCATGTTTCACTGTTTTTTTGTAGGTAAAACATAAAATGAAGTTAATGCAAGATTGCCTATCGTAAAAACAGTTTAAATTTTTAAAGTCAACAAATAAAAATTTAAAAAATTTTAAAAAATTTTAACTATGTTATATCATATTACAATTATTTGCGTTTTGGGTTTAAAAACACATAACTAGTTACGTGAGGAAGAAAAGTAGGGAAAATAATAAATCAGACATATTTAGGTTTTATTTTATTTTTCCCATTCAAGGTGAAATATTGTAATTGAAAAAAAACTATTTAGTGTATGAGTAATAGAATATTTTTTGTATATTATAAATCTGAAAAAAAATACTTTTTTAAAAATTATGAATATTTAAATTTTAAATTTTTAATCCATGCTGGGTCGAATATATTTATCAGACGAACTGTTCCAATTTTAGAAAAAAATTTTTCCTTAAAAAATTAAAATAGACAATAGAACAGTGTTAAAAAAAATATTCCATGTTGTAGCTTTGGAATAAATTTTTGGACAGTATATGTTTATAAAACCCGGGGGATTCATAACTAAAATTAAAAATTAATGAAAAAAAATAAATCAATATAACTTTTAAACTAAATATTTATCTAGTTATTTATTATTTATATTACTACGGAATTTTTTAAGTTTTCTTTCCAGTTGTAAAATGTTAAACGTTCAAATATTTTAGTTTTTTTAATTTTTTTTTCCTTTTAAAAGAATTTTTTGGGGCGAGGGTTAAAAAAAGCCCATTTTTGCTTTTTTTTTACCAAAATTTTTTAAACACCGGTAAAATGAACGGGGAAAAAAGACCATTATGGTTTTTTTTTAAAAATAAAGGTGTAATACGTAAACATTTAATGCCGAAAAACCTTCTCAAAAACTTTTAAAACCCCTTTTAGACTTTTCAAAGCAACGCGGGATAAGCCCACAAAGCCTAAAAATGGGATCTTTTTTTAAACCCTTTTATAAAAAAAGATAAATTTTATTAAAACCATTGCTGCATTTAACCCTCGAAAAACCCTCATTTCTTTGCTACAATAAATAAAAAATATTTTTTTTATCTAATTTAGTCTCATATGATGGGAAAAAAAATTTTTAAAAATGCGAGTAAAAGTTTTGTAAAAAAAATCTAATTTTAAACCCTACCAGCTTCAAAAATT
Source organism: Trichonephila inaurata madagascariensis (assembly GCA_019973955.1). Taxonomy (NCBI): domain Eukaryota; kingdom Metazoa; phylum Arthropoda; class Arachnida; order Araneae; family Nephilidae; genus Trichonephila; species Trichonephila inaurata. The sequence goes on along the minus strand of BMAV01024308.1, from coordinate 33,242 downwards.
TGCTAATTGATAGTTTATTTTTTCACTTTTTCAATTGAATTGCTATCGCATTATTCAATTGAATAGTAATCGCTTCTCGATCAAATTGAAAATTTAGAAGCTAAAAACCAGATTTGAAAAAATTAAAAATTTTAAAAACGAATAAAAAAATTTTATAGTTGTTTTCTTTAAAATAAAAAATATTCAGCAAAAAAATAATCGAGCTTATGTAACCGTTTTAATTTTTCCGAAATTGATTTTATATTTTCCAGAGAAACAAATGTTAGCATTCATCAAGGACTGCTCTTGACCACCTTTTATTGGTCAGCAAACAAAAAGCATTCCATTCCATAGGAAACGTTATTCCAAGAAGAGCAGATGTTTTTGTCTCAACGGAATGATAACTGTCAGCCCGCCATTGTTTCAAAAAAAAAAGAAAATAAAACAAAATTTTACCCCCTAGGTCACCGGTTCGGTGATTCTTCCGCATTTAAACCCCCAGGGCCGAAGTGTAAAAACTCCAGCAAAATTAAAGAATGGAGAATTTCCAATCCTCTGTCCCCCGGATGGAGTCTCCCCTGTAGGATGTGCTTTATTGACAGTCGGAAAGGGAATGTGGGATAGTTTTCCAAAACCCCACTTGACTGCGTTTTTTAAAGGGTTGGGGTAAATTTACATGTTAATAAGAGTTCCAAAATCAGCAGGGGTTTAACAATGCCCATCACTGAAAGGGGGGTGGAAACCCCCCATTTCGTCCATCATAAAATTCCGTTTTTTTTTGTTATTTGGAAAAATTTCCCTTTGTAAAACGAAAGGACAAGGGATTTTGGAGTTTATGTTGAAACAAGAAAAAAATTATGCGATTTTTTTAAAATAATAAATTTGGGAATCAGCTAAAATTTTTTTGAAAAAGTTCCGATTTTGGAATAAAAAAAATAAAAAAATTTTTGTAATTGACTTACGGTAATGGTTTAACACAAAAAAATTTTTTTGGTTTAAAAAAAAAAAGAATCATGTTTGCCGGGAAAAATGATGACAGGATCGTGAAAAGGTTCGAAAGGAAGTTGTCCCTTTTTTGAGGGTTTATAGTTTCCCCTTTTGTTTAAATCAATTGAATTTTCTGCATTTTTTTCCTTTTTCCCCAAATTGTTTTAAAAAAAAAAAAAAAAAACTTTTAGTTTTTTTTTAGACTGGTATTTATATTTTTTTAAAAAAAAATTTAATGTCGTTTTATTTTTGGTTTTGTTTGATCATGCAACATTTCATTTATAGCAGTTTAATAAAAATATAGTAAAAATGGTCGAGAAAATTAGCTTTTATTTTTATTTGATGCAGTTTAATAAGAACAAGTTTAAAGAAGGATTTAAATGTTTTTTCTTCTTCATACTAGAAAAATTATTACTTCACATATACACATTACGAAGTTATTTTCAAGAGTAAATATTTATCTAAAACATTATTTAGGGAGAAGCCCTTAATCATTGATGATTATTCATTATAAAATTCATTTGCTATTAATAATTTTTTTTTTTATGCTAATTATTTATTCACAATTTTTTGTTCTTTTTTTTCCGACAATGGAACCAAAAAACATAGGAATATGTTTGGCGATTGTATTGGGGTATGGTACGATAATGGTGGAATTTCGACCCCGAAAACCCCCCTCTTTCTTGAAAAATTCCTGTGTGCACCACTGATATTAAGGAAAATAAAAATGAATGTAAATATCTACGCGTTATATAACAGCATTCATGTTCAAAAGTTTTTTTTTTCTTAAAATTTTTTTTCAAAAGGTCAAGAATTAACAATTAATAAAAATATATCTGTTGAGAATCTTTTAAAGAAATATTGTTTCTACCAAACTTGTAAATTTATAGTCTTAAAAGAAAAAGATTATGCTTCAATAAAAATTTTTCCCCGCAGCAACTCAACTCATTTTTTGCTTGCTAGAAGAGATATGCCATTTTTCTGAATATTTACTTAAAAACTATTGTTTCATCTTATACGAAATGTAAAATGATTCTTGCATTTATGAGAGTATACCATTCTTAAGAACAAGGAAGTAATTATTTTCTCGTTTTTATGTAATTGGAATATTTTCAATGCCACAAACCGTTTTAAAGTACGAGCTTGCGTGAAGTGACCTTAATAAACCTTTAGTCGTTATTTCTAAATTATATTCTAATTTATTTTTAATATACGTATATTTAATTAAATTTATTTATACTTGACGTATATATGTCGAAAAAATTTATAAAGACTTTGATGGCATTTAAATATATGTGAATAAAATAAAATAATAATTTGAAAGTATCTTCCAAAAGATTTAGATGAAAATCTAAAGTTATAATAATTTTTTCTTTCCCCATTTTGACCGGGGTTTTAAATAATTTTTTAATTAATTAAAAACGACTTTTTATTTTTGACTTTTAAAAATTACAAATTTAAAATTAATAAAAATACTTTTGCCCGTAATTTTAGTTTCTTTTTCCCTTTTCTGAAAAAATTTTTTTTTTTCCGTGTTAAACATATTAGAAAGTTATATATTAACTTACTCCTTTTTTTAACTTTTTTTTTAGTATTTAGGATTTGTTCTTGGACAAACCCTTTTGGGACTTTTTCCCTTTCGGGGGCGCGGGAAAAGACGCCAAAATTGATACAACCGGGAAAAAACCCAAATATTCCTTTTGCTGGTAACCTTTTTCCAAAGAAACTTATCTTTTTCATAAAACATCAAAAAAAGGAAAAAAAAAAATAATAACTAATATTTATTAAATTTTTTTTTGGTATATTGTGTATTGTCGATAGTAACGCCAAATTTTTTGCTTTGGCCGGGTAGGGAAAAGGAAAAAAAATCCAAGTTTTGGTATAAGAACATTTATTAATGAGATTTTCCCAAAAACTTTTTTATCAGATTTTTCATCAACCTTTTCCCGTAATTTTCTTTTAGAAGAAGGTTCTTTCCGCCAATAATTGAGAATATGGAAATACTTAGCATATTTCTTTATTTTAAAACCCCTTTTTTCAATTTTTACTATTAGCTCGCAATCTTTTATATATTTATTTATTTATTTATCTTTGGAATTTTCAATCGTTTAATTTCATTTTTAAAGTCCCCAATTGAGCTGAAATTTTTATATACAGGGGTTATTTTGGAAAGATAAAACAAAATATTATAATAAGTAATAAAAAAACTCAATTAATTAAAACCAATTATTTAAAGAATTACAGTTACAACCCCCGTTTGGGATCTTTTTTTGGGGACTTAGCGACCCCTTTTGGGACTTGTGTCAACACTTGAAAAGGCTTTTTTTTTTCACGTGTTAAAGTATTCAGTTGAACTGAAATTTATATAACCCATTGTTTTGGGTGACAATAGATACTTTTTAAAGATAATTTTAATAAAATTAAATTCCCTTAATGTTGTGATTCTTGTCCTATGTATATTTCATATTTATATTAATTGTAAATATTTAATAAAAAAAGTAAACTAAAATAAAATTTTTCTGTTTTGATCTAAGTAGGAATTGACTTTAATTTTTTTTTTTATATTTTTTTTGTTTTTAAGTACATGTTTCAAAAAAGTTTTTTTGAATTAAATATATTCGAATTATTTTCGGTTTTTTTTTTTGCAAAATGGTTAAAAATTAAAAATTTTAAAAAGGTGTATTTGAAACTCATTTGACTTTAAATTATTTTGGTTTCAGTGAAAAATATGTGTTAATTTTAACCATTAACCCATAAGCTTTTTCAAAAAAATTTTAAGTAAGTCTTTTATGTGTGTAAAGCTTTAAAATTTTGGGGAATGAACTGACCATTATACCCGATTGATAAAAAAATATTGACCATGAAAAATTGAAATAAATTTTTTGGGAAAAATATGCCCACATTATTATTGTTTTTTTTTAAACGATATACTGAAATAAACTTAAAATTTATTTACGAAAACCAGGAATTTATTCTATTGAAAAAATCAAATTTACCAAAAATATAGATGCAGATGTGTAAAATAAAATTGTTTAATAATAAAAAAAATTATTCTCTTTAGTGTATCACTTGATATGACACAAGGCTTACGCAAGAAAGTTGAAAAATATTCCATATTTAAAGCAAGAATATTCAGTATGAAAGATACAAGAGAGTTTAAAATGAAAGAATAAATAAAATTTAAGAGAATAATATTTTAAAGTTACTGGAAAAAATTAAAGACAAGAGGTAAACACTTATTTATAAGGATTAAAAGGAAAAAAATGAAAAACCAACAAAAAACATCAACAGTAATTTAAAAAAAGGGGACTTTTTCTTTTTTCGCCGGGCAAACAATAAAATTGCAAAAAAAAAAAAAGATTCAGTTGGGCGCCAAAAAGGGAAAACTTCCCGCTGGTAACCTTTCCCCCACTACATTTTTTTAAAAAAAGTTGTGGTTTTTTCTTCAGTAATATCTTTTTCATAATACATCAAAAAAGGATGAAAAAAGAGAACTAATATTTATTATTTTTTTTTATATATATATTTGTGTGTTGTCGCCAAAAAGTCAACTTGGGGAGATTTGCACCGGTGAAACGGAAAAAGTACCGAAAATGTCATTCTTTTCCCTTTAGAATTTTTAAAAATTTTTTTATTAATGTTTTCTGAACGAGAAAACATTTAAAAATTTCTTATTTATTCAACCAAAAAATTTTAAAAACATTAGACAATTTTTCAATCGACCATCACAAAATTTTCGATCCTGCACAAATTTAAATGACCGGGTAAAACCCCCCTTTTTTAGAATAATAAGAAGTTAAATGTTAAACAGGGTATTTTTAAACACACATATATTATAAATTTTTTCCCTTTCATTTGTAATTAAAAACGTATTTATAGAAAGAAGATGCTGTAAATATGAGTATTATAACCATAATAATTCTTCTAACAAAAAGAAGAAAGATGTTATGGTAAACGTATTGTGATCAACTTATATAATAAGAGCTGTAAGTGGATATAACGTAAAACTTTTCCAAAAACGAACCCGTTGATAGTATTTTAGAGAATTAGAGCAAGAATTGACATTGAGCAATTTATTTTTTCGTAGATGATCCGGAAACGATATCTCTCGATAACCAACTGAATGCATCTGACCCCGAAGAGACCAGTTCTGAGTCACTTTCGGATACTTCCCAAGAAGTAGTTTTGCCCACAAAGATTTATGAGATGCTTGTGAACAAAGGTAAAACGTAATTTTATTTTAAAGCCATTTCTATAAAACGTGGATTGAAATATGTGTTTTATTTTAATTTTAGAACAAAGGAATGCTATATTATATTTTTACAAATAAACATTCTTATACAATGAAAGACATTTATGTATATATATTTATTTTTTTTGGTTGGGAAAATCGTGCTACACTATTCAATATTAGTAATAAACGATGTCACTTATGCTATACCAAACCTGTTTGGCAATATCGTTTTTAAAAAATAAAAAAATAGATTTTAGTATTTTAATAAAATTAGAAGAACAATAAGATCAAAGAAAATCAAAGCTGGAGGTATAAAATTAATTTTTTAAATGAAGATTTAAATTTTATTTATGATTTCGGGTTAATTTTAAATTTCCCAAGCATTGGGAAAAACACACTCTTAGATGTGAGCTTAAATCACACATATAATGCATTTTAATTAAGATGTTTTTATAAACTAGGAATTCAAAGATGAGATGTCTAATTAATTAATGAAGTTACCTTCAATGTAGTTTTATTGCCTAACAAGTAATATAGAAAAAAATTGAGTCAATTTCTACTTAGGTCAACAAAGAAAACTTTTAGTTTAGTTACTTTTTATCAAATAATTGCAATTAATATAAATATGTATATACAGATGACAGAATCACAATATTAATTTTTATTAATTATTATTAAAGTATCGTACTTTCATTCAAAAAAATCGTGTATATAACATTTCAGTTCAACTGAATGCTTTAAAACGTGAAAAAAAATATTTTAAAGTTTTGATAAAAGCCGTTAAAAATGAAGCCAATTTGACTATATCTGTAACTTTAAATATTTAGGTTCAGTCAATTAATTTTAATTAATTATAATTAAATTATCGCGTTGTCACCCAAAACAATCATGTATAGAAAATTTCAGGTCAAATGAGCTCTATAAAATGTGAGAAAAAAAACTTTTATTGACACAAGTCTCCAAAATGGTCGCAAAGTCACCAAAAATGATGCCAATGTGGCTGTATCTGTAATTTTTTGAATAATTAGTTTTACTGAATTAATTTTTATTAATTATAATTAAATTACTGTATTGTCATCGAAAATAATCGTGTACATAAAATTTCAGCTCAATTGAGCACTTTAAAATGAATTTTATTAACAATTGAAAATTCGAACAAGATATAGAGAGATAGTGAACTAATTGTAGGAATTGAAAAAAGAGTGTGTTTGTCGTCTGAAGCAAATATAGATAAGCTTAATTTAAAGCATTTTTTACAATAAAGTTTTTTATATACTTTTTATCGTATGATTCATTGAGAATGTAAGTCTAAATTAGGGTAATACTGATTAATATAAAAATATTTACTTTTATGACTATATTTGTGTTATTGTACCAGGCAAAATATCATTTCTATGTTCTAGGAGTTTTGGAACTCAGAGACTTTACTTTTATGTTTGCTGTTGATATTAAACCTCGTATCTCATTATGTGTTAAGAATTCATTTCTTAATTTTTATTATTTTAAATTAGGAAATTTAATAAAATATTCATCCTTATATTTTTATTTAAACCTATCAAACTTGTTTTTAAGTATTTTTAATTTTGTATCACTGTTTTTAATATGGTTTTAGCCCAAATTTTAAACAGTTTGAATTGCAAATACAATCACAATATTTCGAACTGGCTCTTTCTAATATTCCGCTTGTTTTCTGCTATTTTAGATCACTTAACGAAGAAAACAAGAAATATTTCAAAAGCTTCACGGGAATAGTTTACCGCCTAAGAAAGAAAAACACCCCTGAAAAGTAGCGCAGCTTAAATATCACGAAATAAATCGATTTTGAGATTCTTGGTACATTTCAGGAACAAGATTCTATGAAGATCCTTTCGTTGACCAGGTAAAATGGACGTGATATTGCTTACAGTTTAATGTGTCTGGTTTATTGAATGATTTTGCACGGCACCAACAGTAACTACTGAAGTTTACCGCCAGTTTGCCGAAACCGCAAAATGGCACTTGTTCTCAAAATGCCGAATGCTACAATAATGGATGTCATCTGGTTCAATGACAAGAATCAATGAAAAGTCATCTTACGAAAACCCGAATAGCAATAAAAGATTATAACGGTCCAATTTATTTCACATCACTATAAAGAGTCTGATTGATTTTCGAAAAATCGGAATACCGGACGCAGTAAGAATGCAATCAAAAAAAGGACAATGATGACAGCTCTTTAATCTACAACATGGGAAGAGGCTCATTATAAGTCCGGATGACCATCGTTTTGAGTTGTAGCCAGAAGTCCTTGCAGTTCTCTGATTAAGGAATGGAAATCAAAAATGATGGAAAATATTTCGTAGACCAAAAGAGAAAAATTATCGGTGCTGTGCAGCAAACAAACATGAAAATGAACCAGTAAAGTTCAGAGGAAATTACCGAGTTGCTAACCCCAGAGCTCTGATTTATGTCGGAAGATGTTCTTATAAACAGAACGCGTACAAAAGAACGGAATTGACGAAACGAAAACGTGAAAAGTTGCAGAGCTTAAAACAACAAACAGTTTATTTTTAAACAATATGTATAATAACCAGAAAATAATTTGCCGAAGGTGAAATTATCTGAAAATGAGGCTCAACTGAATTGGGATGATTTCAAACACGCAATGAGAGAAACATGATAAGTTTCGTGAAAACACATGTATTCAAATAATGATGATGCAAAACAGTGATACTTCATGCACTGAATTAGCAGCAGAAAAACGAGAAAGAATAAAAAGAGAAAAAATATGTATGGCGGAGAATTTTCAAATAATGAGAAAAACTTCGAAAATGGGACTTTTGTAAATTTACTGAAACTAACTTCACAAAAAATGCAGCAGGAAACAATGGCTATCGGTAGCGGTGAAAGTTCTCAACTGATCAAGAAAAACGGTATTTGAAGAATAATAATCCAGTTTATGAAAATGGCATAAATTTTTAAATTGTAATTGTCCTAATATCAAGAAAAAGATTCGTAAGTACCACTATATGATAGGATTCTTCACCTAGCTCTGTAAAGGCTACAGAAAGGCAAGTTTCTAGAGAAACCACGAAACCGCTGAAAACAGGATTCCTTAAAACCAAAAGCATAGAAATGGAGGTTTAGATTTCAAAGATTACACAAATTGAAACTGATGGCAAAGAAACGAAATTTGAAAACAAAAAAGCACTTGATGACAAAAAATGAACGATGATATGGAACAGGCAATGGTGTGGATTCCCACCAAAGGAAGTGATGAAAATTTCACAAGAAGTAAAGAAAACATAATAACTATTATATTTTAACGATCTCAAAACAGTATGAATATTTCTGAAGTCGGAAATAGTGTTTTGGCCAACGAATATAGGCACGGTTAACCAACATTTCAAATAGGCCTGCGTACAACACGATGTTGAAAGCTCTTTAAAACTCCTGCGAAGAGTAAAATTTTCACCGTATATCATTCAGATGCGAACATATACCTGGCGATTTGAAAATTAAATTGTTCAAGACTCAGGAAAACACCTGCTTAATGATGAGAGTTCACTGTTCGTGTTCCATTTCCAAAATCACTTGAAAACAACCGAAATACCAAAATACAGGTGCAAATCAAGCTGCTGAAATAAAATCCAATAAATTAAAATCTGCAAAAGCTGTCAAGATATTCCCCAAAGACTTTTTCACGACACGGGATGGATTTAAGCAAGAAAACGAAGCTGCGCGAAATGAAAACATCAGGAGAGGATGATACTGAAAAGTTCGCAAGTGATCCAATTTCAAGAATTCGAATCTGGGCTGATGGATTCTAGCAAAGCTAGTCTCAAAACAAATAAAACGATTCTACCCCTTCATGCTCCTCCTTACTCAAACAAACAAGCCTTGTTCCGCGTCATCACATGTATATATGAAGATATGTTTAAGAAAACACATCATGCCCATATCTGATTCTGGAAACCATGAAGCGACAGCTATGAAAAAATAGCTATTACGTCAACGGGCGATCCTCCTCCATGTGAACGCACTTAGACTGAATTTTGTTCCATGTCTGTAAAGTGCGATTATGCTTCTGTGCTGTTCGGTATGCCACATTGCCAGGTGAGTCGTCACTCGCCACGACTTTGCCCAGCTTCTACGTGAATTCAGAGATTACGATTCACATGGCGCTGGAGCCTAGTCTAAATCGCGCAGGCACCAAAAAGCAACAAAGAATGGTACTTCAGCCAAACCTCCAAACAGCAATCCTCCCAATTCCTTTGAATTCCAAGCGACATCTTTTTACTTCGCCACTTGAAAAGTCTGGATTCATTCAGCTCACTGAACTGAGCTGCTAGGCTCATAAACAGATTCTCAAGAGCCTGAATCGCATTATTATTCTACGGTGCGCAGCGCCGCCAGTTTCCGGCATTCAAGCATGGTTTCGATCCAACCCTCCGGAAGCCTGAAGAGTAAACTGAACGGAGTTCTTCCATCAAGATAAAAGATATCGCCGCGACGGTTTTATGTTTCGAAGGTCAAAACCATTCCAAGAATTCTCAATGTTTCTCCTACACATTACGTTGATGTAAGTCACCTGGCGGCGGAATTCGGTTCGAAAAACGAATAGTTCCGAATCGGCGAAATCTCGTTCTAAAAAGAACAGAAGCGAAATTCTGGAAAAACAGGAAGCAGAAAAGGCGTTGGGGATTTTCTTCCGAAATGGCAGGACAGATAGCGATTCGTTGCCAATTACCATCTTCGATGGCCAGGAGAGTGAAAGCTAGAAGATCTTCCAGCGATTTGACTGGGAAAACCCAATATTGAGATCATAGAATGTAAGATACATGGTTTCTCGAAATGGTGTGAAAATGAAAAAGAAAAAGAGTAAAATGGCAAATAGTCTGAACGCAAGTGGGAGTATGGAAGTATACAATTTCGTTCAGTGGAACAATATTTCTTCTGAGAAATGATTTTGTTATGCTTATTTTAGCGGTTATTCCTTGTACTCTACCTTAGTATGCTCGTAAGATTTTTTTTTACTATATGAAAGGTATCCTGATCATGAGTTTTGAACTGTGATTTGTTAAAAGCGTAAATTTATATTTTGATGAATATTTATTAGAATGCCACATGCACAGTTTAAGACGTTATGACAAAAATTATTTAAATATGAATATTTTAAAGTACTAATCTAGGAATAACTTTTTTTTCCCTAAAATGGGTTCTCCCTTTGTAAAAAATGCTTCTATTGTATTAATATTTTGCCTGTATTCAGCTTTGTGACCTTTGGGTACAGGCCTGACTTGAATTTTTGAGACGCATAACTCTCGGAAGTTTGTTTATCCATGTTTTTACGAAAACAGAAGAGAGAAATTTTAAGAAAATATTTAAGCATAATTATTTCAAATGGTTGTAACTCTGGAAATAATGTGAAATGTAATCTTGAAGCTGGAGCCCTCGGTACAGCGTAAGTCTGAGCTATATACAGGCAAAAACATACATAATAGAAGCATTTTTACAAAAGGAGAACATTTTATGCTGGGTTATTCTAAGTTCATTTTTGCCGAAATATTGTATTTAAATAAATTTTTTTGCCTTGGCGATGTCCTTTTATAAAACAATTGTATACATGTATTCTAATCTATGACACTAAAAGGTCATGAAAACTATCCATTTATGCGCTTTTTTAAAATCACTGTTCTCGAACGTAGCTTGATACCTTAAGAAGAAAAACTCCGCTTAGAATTAATTAAAAGATGCATTATAATAATTGTTAAATGCTAATGTTTAGCTCTGCACCAGTATTTAAGCCGAGTAACAAGATCCTAAGAATTATTTATGTCTATAACATTGAGAACTCATTTCGTGTTTCTGAATATTAAAGAAAAAAAAAAAAATCCAACGTTTTAAAAACAATCATAAGAAAGAGAGAGAAAATATATAGTCTTTTGAATATTTCTACATTTTATACAAATATTTATAAATAAACAAAAAAATATCCATCAGCATATAATAATAAAAAGTGTGAGACAATGCATAGTTTCTGAGTATTTTTACTTTATACAAAAGTTTAAAACTAAAAAGAAATAACTATGATTATATGAAATGGATAGTAAAATATTTGTAAGTATGCATTTTTGTTGAATAACTTATTTTATTATTTCCAAAGTATAAACTTATAATTATTTTTTCAATCCTTTTTAATTTGGAACTTAAAAATAAATATCAGCTTATATTCAGTAATTCCGAAACCTTGTGTAAAACAAAATTGATGCTTTCAGATATTTTTTTCAAGAGAGTTGGAAAAATAAAAGTTTTTTGCCACAAATATTTTAATTTTAAAAGAGATCATAAAATGTATGCTTGTAATAATGTATCAGTTAATATTATAATTAAAAATATTTCTAAACTAATATAAGTATTTAATGTAAATTTTAGACTTTAATAAAATATTTAATCGAGGATCAAAACTTTTTAATAAAACTTTGTTTCGGAGAAAATTTGACATTTCTCACAAAAATTCTCTTAACTGTGTATTACACTCATTGATTGTTTTATGTATTACTTTAATAGATTCATTTGTAAATTGAAAGTCTAATTTATCAAGAAAATAGGTAAACACCTCGATCGCCTATAAGCATACGTTATAATGTGTATATATATCTATATATCGTAGGTTTTAGAACTTTTTCACTTTTATTTTATTATACTATATATATATTACAAACTTAAATTTTCCACAATATATAAGAAATAAGGATATGATGTATTAAAACTATACACATTGTATGCATAAGAAGCATACTTTTATAACATTTTGATAGATGATACTGCCTGATTTTTACTAGTGTTAATATTATTAGTACTTTTCCGTTAGCAATTAAGTCGCCAAAAATGATACAACCGACGCCAAACGGAATATTCCCGCTAATAATCTTTACCACAACGTTTTCAAAACAAGTCGTGGTTTTTTCTTATCAGTAACGTCTTTTTCATAATATATCAAAAACTGATGAAAAACCAAAGAGAACTAATGTTTAACAATATTTTTTATGTGTATTTTGAGTGATGTATATATATATAGCCAATAACGCCAACTTGGCGAGATTTGCCCCGGTGAAACTGAAAAGTACTACATTATGAAATATTGCCTTATTGAAAAAATTATGCAAACTGCTTTGAAAGGGACGGAACATATGCTATAAAAACCTTACAAAATATGAAGTCTTCCGCTGAGAATTAACATAATAATTATATAAATTATTCACATATATTTGGCAAATTTAATTATTCAAACATTTTTTTTTATTAGAAAAGTCAAGAAGCAAGTCTTCAGAACCACGAACTATTCCTACAGTCACTCGCAAGGTTCAACAAATGGCTGACGGGACATTGTATTTAGTCACAACTGTTTCCGGCGACACAGCGTTACCTGGTGTCTATTCGGATTCTCCAGACACATCAAGTGAACTAAGCAGCCACAAACCTGTCAAATTAACGGGTGAATCTAACTGCTGCGTACTGAAATAGTGAACTGTATATGTATGAAGATGAAAAAAAAAACTGACAGTAAAGTCATAATGTTGTGAAGCATTGAATTAGTTATGACATTGATAGGTGATGAATAATAGATAAAATGATCTGTCAAGACTGTTTTACACAAAAAAGTATTCAAAGCTATTTTGCACGAACTATGTTTTTTTTTAAAAAAATGTGGAAATATGTATATATTTTTGAGATGTTTATCTGATGTAGCTTTTGGAAGCAAGAATGAAATATATTTGTGATAAACAATTTTTACGAATTTTTAAAAATTTGGACGTTTTTGAAATTTTATATTTTTCGAAAATTTATACTTCAAAACATTCCTTAATTTTATATTTAAATTTTGAAAAAACTTGTAAATTTTTTTTGTATATTTTTTACATGAGCTTGTATGAGTGGATCAATTTATTTAAATTAGATATTCTGGATATTGGATATTTTCCAGGTAAAGAGAGTTTTAAAAATTCATTGAAAAAAAATCAAGTAGTAATGATGTAAAAATTATTGTGAAAAAGTAATGTAGTTTAGTTTTTTAATAAAAGTCAACGTTTGAAATATTTAACACATTTTTATAACCAGAATATATTAACGATGTTTTTTTCCCCTATTTGGCTACATATGACACAGAAAGTACCAAATTGTGAGAGCCATTTGATGGTGGAGCCATCTAATGGCGGCTTTCGCAACCAAATTTTGAAGATATTGTAAAAATATTGATATATACATATATATAAAATTTTGTATATATTAAAATGTTTCAACTATACAAGATTTAGCAAGACACGTCTTTCTTTGAAATGAATGTTCATATTTTTTTGAATATTCGCTATAAGTTACTAAGCACTTATAATATTTTTAGTTTCAGAATATGATAAATTAACATAAAAAACTTTCTTCGTAGACTGATTTGTAATATCATTTAAATATTATTATGTTTGATATATATAGAGATTTAGACTTTTGTTGACTTTTTATTAAATGAAAGAAATTTTTATTGTGAAAATAAATTTATATCTTGTAAATTCAACGCACTTTATAAAGAATTGCTTAATAAGCATATTCAGATTGCAGCTCTAAACCAAAGTATTGTAAAATTTTGACACTGTAAGCTATATTTTGTGAATAGCGTGTAAATTCACTGCAAAATTTAATATGAATATTGTAACATACTTGTATGAACATTTATGTGTACACCATTTAAATAAAAAATAAAATACTGCCTGTAAAGGACATTTTTAATTGTTTTCAGAATTTTTTATACATATATTCATATATTGACAATTTAAGTTCTTTCTGCGATAATGCACAGTCTTGAGAGAAATACAACATTAAGGGTTTTAGATTAATATTACAACTTTTTAGATGAAGCTCAAAAATTACTTATAAAACCAACTAAATTTTTTTAAGTATTTTTTTTTATATATTTTAAGCATTTTAAGTGCATATGAAACCATTATTTAAAAATAATTCCTTTGTTAATTTTCGGAGAAAAATTTGAAAGATATACTTCTATCATATATTTTGTTTCGAGAATTACATGAATGTAGTAATTATAGTATATATAATCCTCTGAAAATGTTTTAAAAACTCTCCTAACCACCACACTAACAAGAGGACGTTTGAGCATTGACAGATTTAACATGCATCGCGCACCTACACGGAAGGTCTTCAGCGGTATTAGGCTTGAACTCATGACACACTCTCCACAAGTCTGTTGCCTTGACCACTAGGCTACCGCAGCCACATGATTAAGTTCGAAGAGAAGCAGTAAAAAGTTTTCTCGACTTCGATGCACAAGTTACCGCTTGTAAAAAGCGTATATATATAGCTTCTACAATACCTCTTGAGTTGAAACAACTAGTGGAGGGAAGAAACGTGGTTTACGAGTGTTTGAGGTAGTAGTATAGCATGGCATGCCAATTTACCAAGTGTGAAGGGATCTTGGCGATTTCTGTTTGAAACTAGCTCCCAACTGTTTGATCCTTCTGTTATATGCGGCACAAGTTGACTAGTGTGAAAGGACCCCAATATGACCAAAATGAACGATGGTTATTTGTCAATGTAAAGCAAGATGATTACTGCAGGTGTACGTATAATCGCTGAGAGAGAGTCATGGTAAAAAATAAAACCTGCAGAATTAACGAACTTTCAGTTTTGGGAACATGTTCGCTTTACTTATTTTTGCCATCAGATTCAAGTCACATGATCAGCACTTTTTTTTAAAATTATTATTTAAAATAATTGAATATATAATAATTATATCATATATCGAAAATCTGATAATAATTGTTTTAAAACTTTTGACGACGAATCTCTCATTAGTATGGAAAATGAACTAACTTATGAAAAATAAAATAACAAAAATTACATTGAATAATATTGAAATTTTTTTCACTTATATTGAAAAAGAGCGTAAACTGATTGAAGAAAATAGGAGCTTTGAAACAAAGCGAAAATTAGAAAATATTCTATGTTGTCGTATGATATATGAAAGAAAAAAGAAAACTGGGCAAAATATTTTGACTGATTTTCTAGTATAAAGAAAAATATACATTTTCTCTTTTTCATCACGTAAACTTTAAACTGTTAAAAGTGTTCTCTTATTTGCACTTTTCACCCTTTTTATTCTTTTTTATTAGTTTTAGGTAAATATACAAATATTTTTGTGTATCAATATTTAATAGGAACAAATGACTTTTTCTCCTACAAAAATGTTTTACTTGTTGAGTTCTTTCGAGGAACCAAGTAGCTGTACTAAATGAGTATTCATGTAACCTATGAAGTTTACTTAAGTTTAATACATTTTATGTGCCTTGCCAACAAAGTTGTAGACCCCCTGTGTTAGAAGGGCTGATATAGATAATCAAGAATGACTTCACGTCAATTAATAATTTTGTCGGATTCTAAACTTTTTAAGCTCTGTTACTAGCTTTCATTACAGAAAAATCCTTAGATCAAGGTGTGGTAGCTATTTTGGGGGTAGAACAGAAATTTCAGTCAAGATCAGGAAAAGTTTATGATCAAGGAGAATTTGTGAAAGACATTGATCTAAGAATTTTATTATACATATAACAAATATAATACAATAATTCACATCTTGAGTTTCAAACGGAATAACGTTGTGTTAGCCCTCTTTTTTCTCTCAGAATCTCTCTCTATTCTCTATTTGATCTTTCATTTAAAAAAAAAAAACTGGTATGTTTCGTTATACTTCTTCAGACATTTCAAGAGCTATGCTTGTCTCCTTCAATTAATTAAAAGAACAGTTATTATTAGCACAAAAATTTCTTTCTTCGTAAGGTATCTTGACAGATATAAAATAGAGATCAGAGAAGGTCGAACAACACTGATATTCGATTTATGAAAGTCTGTTTGTGGCAACTGAGGACGATGAAACATTTAAACATTTAAGAGTTATTCAAGCATCAAATATCGTCATCGTCGTCGTCATCATCAGATAGAATGCCAATTCTCTTACCAATTGTTGTGACTGACTTAGTAACTTCTTCCTGCACTAAATTAAACGACATGGCCAATAATGCCATGCCAAACAGTAAGTACAGAGAACATAGTCCTAAAGCCAACTGGGCATCTTCTGAAAGTACTGCAGTGCCCGGCACCATGTCTCCAAATCCGATGGTGGTAAGAGTAATAAAACAGAAATAGCAACTGTCCGAATAATCCCATCCTTCCCAGTATGAGAATAAGATGGCACCACCGCAAATGTAGCTGACCACTATGGACAAGCAGAGCATGATAGGAACGCTTGCTTCTTGCTCTTCTTCCTCTTTTTCACTGCTAAGAGATGAAGTGGCTATGAAACTTAGTT
Organism: Trichonephila inaurata madagascariensis; assembly: GCA_019973955.1. NCBI lineage: Eukaryota > Metazoa > Arthropoda > Arachnida > Araneae > Nephilidae > Trichonephila > Trichonephila inaurata. The sequence continues at coordinate 16,692 of BMAV01024308.1, read as the reverse complement.
CGTCGTTCAATAGCATGAAGTTAGATGGTTCTTGGAGTCTGTTTGAGGTGGGTGGTCTCACAATGGGACGATACGAGTCTATGGTACTGAATCGCTGGAGAGGGTGCTGGTTGTTATCCATGGGATGTAAGGCATATTTGTTGGAGATAATTGGAACTCTGTAAGCGTCTGAAACCTCTGCCTAAAACAAAAAGTTACTTTAATTATTTAACTCTATTAAGTTTAATATAAATGTTTAAAAATTTAACTGAATTGAAAAAGTTATGAAAATGACAAAAACATTTAAAACAGAGCATTGTGAATATAAAATGAAGATAGGTTTTATATAAATAGTAAAAGTGAAATTTAGTTAATTATCTTACATTTGTTGTAGAAGTAAGATATATCTTTCGAATATAATTAATGATATTATAGAAAAATATGGTTAAAATTTTTTCTCTATGTTTCTTTTTTCAGAATTTTTATCAACAGAAGCTGAATCAGGAAGAAAGTACCTAAAAGGTTTTAAAATTCATATTGCAAAAAAGGATTATGTCCTTCAAGGTTTAGAAAACATTTTCAGTACCTGACCCTACTTTTTTCTTATCGACTTTCATTTTAATACTTATATGTGGATACAAATAATATCAAACTGATAATATTTTTCCAAATTTAAAGTTCTGTTATGTATTTTATTTTAATTCATGGAAAACTTCCATAGAAACATATATTTCAAAAACAAGTTTCATTATATGGAAATATGATGTTGCAACAAAATAGCAGTTTTTTGCTAGATTGGTTAAGGTGCTTTAAAAACATGGTTCCTATTGAAAATAGAAGATTACTTCATACTCATTCTTTATGATTAAATGACTTTAAATAAAATAGGAAACCCTGTTTATTTTGATAATTGACTAAATGTTATTACTTAAGCCTTTGTTATCGATCTATTGACATGTTAAATGTGTAAATATAGATTAGGCATTATTTAGACAAGTTAATACGGAAATTTTAATCATCTGATTATTATTGTTTTAATTCGCTATTAGACGTTAGCATTGGACATCATGGTCGACAAATGTCGTACTAATATGTGTTTTAGGAATGCCTCTGGATGTTTCTTTACACAATTCGTACAGACGATTATTCGTGTCAACATTTCGTGTACGTAGTTTCAAAATAAATATTTGATGAAGTGAGCAATATTTTAGCAATTATAGCAACTGTATTTAACACAACTCTGTTTTTGCGCTGTATAAATATTTGTTTTCTGTACTTAGATTTTTTTCCCACTTGTGTTTTATTTTTTAAGACCAAAGAAATACTCTCAAAATATTTTCAAGTGATACCTGTAGTTAATAGTCTCAACAAAAAAGTAGTCATAAAATTTCAGGTATAATATGAAAAAATTTTTCTCTTTGTGTTAAGGATCATAATCCTTTAAAAGCTACTGTATTTCATGGAATAAAATATTACTTTTGTTCCACTTTCAAAAGTGTCATTTTATTTAGAAAAATAACAAATTAATTAATTAAATAATACTAACGAACTTATTAAAAAATAAATTTGTTTAATAAAAATTACAAATGTCACAAAAATTAAATATATTCACGTTTCCTAGGTTTACAAATAAGCATTGTTACACTAAATTACTAAAGAATTAATTATTGTTTAACACTTAATGAAATATTCATCATTTTAAACACTAAATTAAAAAAAAAAGAATAAAACCTAGGATTAATAAAAGTGTTAAAACCAAAGTTTTTTCTTGGCAATAGGTGTGCGTTTTAAGCAATTCAAATAAATAATTCTTTTTTCTAGTTTAACGGCAATTGACCATATTAAATTATTATTTTATGTAGTCTTTAAAGTGTGACTTTATTTCATTTGAAATAAAATTTATAGGTTCGGCTTAGGTGTTCAGTTATGGCTTATTAGACGAAATACCCATCAGAATGTAATAACTGTGTTCATGGATTGAAACCTTCCCGGGAGATTTTTGGGGTTTAATCCGATCAGCCCCCGTCGCTTTATTCGGTAATCGCAGACGTAAACTTGTACACTGATTTATTAGAAGATGGGATGCCACATGGAGCAGTGCGTACTTTGGTTAAGGGAATTTAAATCAGTCACGCGTGTACAGCGACGTTTTCGAACAGAATGGAATGTCGTTACTGGTTTGCCTAATATACATATCAGGACTTCTACAAAATGAATCACGCACACGATCAACAGTGTCTTCTACCACGAAAACCTTAGGATACTTGCCAGTTTGAGATACGAAAGTTCCCGTCTCCTTTAAAGTTTTTTTAACTTTGGTGGATAGATTTTGATGACGAAGAGTTGACCTTCTATTCCGTTCGGAAACTTTGCTGTACACGCGTGACTGATTTAAATTGCGTTTACCAAAGTATGCACATCACCTTTAGTTGTGGTGTCCACATCCTTACTAACGAAGTTAGTGTAACTAGTTTATCGTCTGAGATTGCCGAATAATACGGGCACATGCTGCCGATTGGATTAAACCCAAAAAAAAATCTCGAAGGGATTTCCAATCCACGGATGAATAGCTTATTTCATTCTTATGGGTAGTTACGTATTAATAAGCCATAACTTTTGGATACTTTAAGCCCGGACACCCTGTTTTATTATTGAGTGAATTGTGTTTTTCAAGTGAACTTTTACTATTCCTTTTTTTCTTCCATACATTATCTTACAAACATGATTGAAACAGTTTTTTCTCTTTTATAAAAGAAATGTTATATAATACGTTTTATTATCCCTTCATTAGTCTCTTGTGAAATAAATAATTTTCACAGGAATTATATGGCAATTTACGTACTCTGTGTTTATAATTGAACACTGAAACGTCAAATACAATCCACAAGGTTGGCTAAAACGTAGTATTTTATTCCTAGACACTAAAATGCATAAAAGTATGATCATTTCCTTCTCATCCATAAAGTTAATTACGGTGAAGTCTATAAGAATTTTGAGACAACCCGACCTTGAAAGAAATCGATGGACTCAATTTATGCCGTACTAGACTGACGTCAGATCGCTGATATAAAAAAGGACCCCTCAAAACTCTTTTTATTTACTATATTTAATAAATACTTCATATAAATTAATTGTTAGATTCTGTATGAATCCTTAAAATAGATGAAACATTTAAGACAGTTTAAATACAATACACGAAATAGCTGAATTATTGCCTGCATTTTGTAGTTTGTATGTATTTTTATATACCGTAAAATCCGTTGTGTAACGCGCACCTATACTTTCAAGCTGCATTTTTTTTAATTTTGATGTATATTCGCTGTATAACGCGTACCCCCTTTTTACAAAGAAACCTGAAATGTACTAACGTGGTGCTCTTATATTTTTAATTCATTTATTCGAGGTATTATCACTGGTTTTTGAAAAATAGTATACTTCTAGATTTGAAACTCTTTAAGTTAATGAAGTATGTCATTTCTTTAAAAAATAAACAGTATTTCGATATATATAGAAGTGAAATTTTCTTAAAGCTCATATTCTTTTTATTTTTTATTTTTAAAGCTATCATTTTTATATCCGGCGTACAACGCACCCCAGTGGCTGAGTGGTAGCGTTTCGCGCTTCCACACCACAGATTCGGGTTCTATCTTCGACCTGGGCAAGGTTGACTTAGCCTTTCATCCATTCAGTAGGTCGATAAATGAGTACCAAGTTTACTTGGGGACTAAACACTGGGGTTTTTGCTTCAGACTGACCACCTGATCCGAACGTCTGCTCATGCACCTCATCGCCAAATAGTCACGTATGGGCACAGTAGTCTTTGACATTCATGGGCTGTGGCACCACTGAGTTTAATGTAATGTACACCCTTAAATTTCGATTTTATTTCTTTGTGTTAAAAGTGCGCGTTATACGCCAGATTTTATGGTAGTTCATAATTATACAATTTTATTACAATTTTAATAGCCTTTTTAAGTTTTAACTCAACTTAAAAAAGCTATTAAAAATTGAAAAATAAATGCATTTTATTGAGCATTATTACACCAAAAATTGATTTTAGTAATGATATACACACATATGGAACTTTCTGAAAGAGTAAGTTTCGTTAATTTTTTTTTTAAAAAAAGATGGTACTTCAAGTGAAACATCCGTTGCTGGTTCAACAATGGAAGTAGCGTCTACGTAAGAGAGATGACACGAACAGAGATCACCGAAGAAGAAAGAGTAGCAGCAGACCGGCGTGCTCGAGGTTATTCAAGCACAAATCACGATGGCAGACAGAAGTGAGCCGGTAGCCGACAACATAATTACGTACTGTTATTCGGTATGAATAGGTCCGTAGGAAATAGCATACCCTTCATTCATGAACGTTTATAGACCGTACAAGGTAAATATGTTATATCTCATCAAATGGTTAATCACTGATTTTGCATGTTCAGTTAAGAAATGCAAAGTTTGGAAGATGAAGATCGAAATGGGAGTCCCTCCCCATCCAGGAATGAAAACATAACAGGATGTGTGAGAATTCCTTGCATTGCAGGGCACCAAGTTTTACCAGAATGGTTTATTCAAACTGATTGCAAGCTGCGACAAATGACTCAATGTCGGTGGCGACTATATTGAAAAATAGGGACAAGTGCATAGTTCATGATGCCATACTGCCTTTTGTTTTGGTAATAAAGTTTCTACGTAAAAAAGATAGACGAAACTTACTTTCGGAACGTCCCTCGTATGTACAAACACAGGTTGTGTGAAAGAGAGAGATGTATATGTCATCATTAAAGTGGGAAATCCGTTATTACATAGAATAACAAGGTATTTCATGAAACAACTAGACACAAGACAGTTAAAGTACATAACATTATTGAATTCTATAATTGAACTAGGTATTCTATAGAATAACGATTACTTGATCGATAAAGTATGAAATACTAGACTGGGAAGTTGTTTGAATCGGTTCTAGCTACTTTTAGTCAGTTTTGAAACGCTTATAGCTGGTTTGGGGAAGGATTTTTCCGATTAGGAACAAGAGATGGTGAATAAAACAATTGTACTCTAGATATCAGTTCAGAATATGTGCGTGTGAATTAACTTCCATTGAAAAAGTTTCGAATATTGACACCACGTTTGATCTGTTGCAACAGCTCAAAGTTGTGGCATTGGACAAGGATTTAAAAAGTGATCGTGTAAAAAAATGCGTAACAGTAAAAAGTGTGCTTGTTTAAAAAATAATATGCAATTCGATTCACAAAGTGTCATCACAGCAATCCTTGCTCTAATGAATAATGAAAAGTAAAATAAAGGTATTTCATAACATTTAAATTAATATTCTCTTACATTTTTGTTTAAAAAAGCTTACACAATGTTTTTAGAAAGCAACAGCTTTTCTTCCCAGCATGCAATTTTTTTTTTGATAATATTTAAATTAAACTATTTCTGCAGGATATTCTCTTTTTTCCGTTTAATTAATGTTAGCAATAGGAGCAATAATAAAAATTGCATCATTTTCTTTTCCTTATTATTATCAATTAATCATCCGCAATAGGGATACAATGTATTTTTCAAGAGATTTCAGATATTTATGATCAATTAATTTATAAAATAATTTTGAAATTACTTATTTTTCACTTTAATGGTCTGTCTTTAGCTATTTCACAGAATAACTAGTTATTTCAAATAATAACTAGGTAAATCATGAAATTTTTCACCTATTATATACTTTAACTGACTTCTCCAGTTATTTCATGAAATACTTAGTTATTTTATGAAATAACTGAATTATACACTTTAACGGTAACATATACATAATTGGGTACTTACGTATTATCCCAACCTATTGGCGACATTATATGAAACAAAGCCCACGATTGTCAATTCAGCGCATACGACACATATGAAATTGGGTTTGTCAACTTGGCGAGTTATCTTGAACTTTTGGTTGTAGCGATAATACATAAGTACCCATAATTGTTTGTTCTTTTTAATTAAGAAATAAAGTAAAGTAAAAAAAGACAAATAGTTTCAGAATTACTTCTCTCGATGCATTATAAGAGTGATTTCTTGGCAAGGAATGATTCAGAGAATCCGTAGTCATATAACCTCGGTGTCTATCGTAACTATCAGTATGACCAGCATACATTCCTCCAGAACTTCCCTGTAAGGCTATGGTTCTTGCCTCTGATGGAAAACGACTAGATCTGTTCGAACGGCTTTTCCTGTGATGGTGAGTTTTAGGACTAGAACACAAATAGCAGCACACTTTCCAATAGATGAATTTGAAGGAATGTGCCATAGCATCTCCAATATTAGAGAGACATAGGAGAAGAAGAGGTATGCCCACAATGGCATAAAGAATGGTCACAATTTTTCCCGTGTCCGTTTTTGGAGCAATGTTGCCATACCCTGAAATATAAATGGTAACTAAGAACACACATACATTGCTTAAAACTTACTCAATATAATCAAAACATACAAAAATGTGCCAGATTTTTAAAACTTTAAATTAAAGAAAGTAAATATCTATAGATGGTGTCTGACGGCTTTGTTTGCTGCGTCAAGTGGATCTGATGGCTTTTGATTGCTTTTGTGGTGGGTAGATGGCGCCATGACAGCTGCGCGAAGGTTGCGTTTTCTTTGTTCTGCGTTACGGTCACCAATGAGGATAAAACTTGGAACCTTCTGATCCGTAAGCACGCAACATACCGTTTTACCAAAATGATCACTTCAGTTCGGAGGCTGTTACTGGTTTATATAGATACCACCAACACAGGTTAATAAACATAGACATTTTGATGTATTAAATAAAAAATATATTTGTTTTCGTAATTTTAATTCTCTGAAGTAATTTATTAATGCTGAGTTTTTGCTGAAGGATAATTATATTATAACCTAATTATACGAGAAAAATATACGTTAAAAGATACTACGAAAATTTCTTAATGGCTGTATCATATAAGATAGGAGTTATTAAAAAGATAAGAAAATTTAAACCAAGATTAACTTATTAGTAATATTATTTAAAAACTAGTTTGTAGTTTTCTAAAAATAACTCATTTAGTTGATTTGCTGCTATTTTCACTTGGGAACTTTTCGGTAAATAAATTTGTAATTTTAATATAAATATAAATATGATTATTCTTTATCATTCAAATATTAAATAAGAAATTAAAACATTCCAATTTTTGGAAAATTGAAAATCGAAATAAAATTCAATTTTCAGAAATTGTGAGAGTCATTTTTTTTTTGGTACTTAATTCGAATATTTATTCTAAAATATTACAAAAATAGTCAAAAAATATTAAAAAATTCGTCCCAATAAAATACATACTTCTTAATTGATTACGGCGAAGAACCTTTTTGCTGCAATTTGTTAAAGCAGTGCTTCTCGAACTTTCATTATTGGCGACCCAATTTTTAGTCATAATTTTTGTCGCGCCCACCTCAAAATCAACTATGTAATGAATGCAATAATAATGAACATTGAAGCTAAAAGTACAATGCGACATTAATTATAAAATGCACAAATTATCAAGATAAGTATTGTATTTTGTAAATAATTTTGAATATGACAAGCCCATGGAAGCCCCTAGAAATTACTTAACTTGTTTTCAATTTAGTATTGATAAATTAATTATCAAATACTTTTCACCGTACAGATACATTTATAAGTATCTTATATCAGTGTGAATATGTTTTCATTTTTTAATATGTCAGGGAATGTATTTTGTTTTGCTTCCTTTCAGTAAATTAATAATTATTTTAAACGGTTTTTTTTTTGACTTTTTGATATGCTCGTGCCCCCAACGTAGGGTTTTCGCGCATCCCTAGGGGGAGCTTCCCACAGTTTGAGGAACGCTGTATTAAAGTAATAAACATAAAATTTTAATTTCTTTTATATAGCTTTAAGGCTATAAATATTAATATATTAACCATTTTCATACTAAATATATAAAGTACTTTGTTTTATTAGTAATAAAAAAATGGAAGCACATTGTTTAAAACTTATATTGTCCTTAAATCTTGAACGGTGTGTAATAAAAGTTACCGCTTTAGAAGTACGAAGATAATATTTTATTTTAACTTTCAGTAACCTATCAAAGTTATAATTATGATCAACATTTTAAGCGATAATATTACTTCAAAAGATGGGAAAACTTTAAAGACATAATAAAACTTGCCGCAACATTTCGATGCAATGTGTTGTTTTCTTCAATTACTGCTACATGTTTTATGTTATTAGTGTCATAATACATTACAACGCACTTGAAGAAAACTCTTTATTGCTTTTCTCATTGTATGAAGAAAAAGATCAATTTTGAAAGACTAATTTCTTACTTAATGTCAAGACATATCAGACAAATTTGACAGAAAAAAAAGTTTGGTAATCTTCTCAATGAGACTATTTACAGAACTAAATAATAAAACAAGTTGTGCTTTCTTTCAAAGCTTCAGAAATAGATGAATGAGTATAGAGTGGTTTTTCTTTTCTTTTTAAGTGGAATTGTGACTTGTGGCCTTGCAACAGCTTAAAATAACACCTTTAATAACTGGAAACCCTTAAAACAGGCACAGTCACCCTTTGAGTGATTAAAAAAAAAAATTTCGTCACACATTCTTAAACTTATTGAAAAATAATTTCAAAGAATTTTCAATAAGGAACTTTTTTTCAAAAAGTTAAAATATGAAAAATATGCTTATAATACACAATGCAACAATGCAGGATTAATTGATTAATTCGTATACTGAAAATATTATAATTCTTAAGAGTGTTTATTTAATATAAAATCAGCGAAATGCATCATTTCTTTATTTTAAGCAAATTTCATTATTATTATTTTATATATATTTAAAGCTATACTTCTTTTTCTAAAGACGGAAAAATAGCATAATAAATATTTATATTAAAAACTTATCAAATACCTTCGTTATGAATATTAACTGATCATTCATTTTTCAAATTACTTTTTTCTGTATTTCACTTCTTTTTATGAAACATAATTAATGTAAATTTATTTTTACACCAAATATCTAAAAAGGATAAAGAAAACAAAAATTTGTTATGGTATTTTTATCATAATATTAAAATTTAATAATTAAAATATCCATTGTTTACTAATTTCTAGACATTATATTCCTTTAAAAATGTAAAATTGGATCCTTAATACATTTTCAATATGCGGAGATTTTTTATTGTTAGATCTTTCCTGTTGTGTATTTTTAATTAAAGACAATTCTATCTTTAGGGAATATTTCAAAAATTCGACAAGTCTGTTAAATTGCGGAGACGATTGTAATTTTTAATTAATTTTGTAATGTATTAAAAGTGGTCGAGCATTCTCAAATGATTGAAATGTTGATGGAATTTAAAAAAGATACCTTAATGATTTATTTTATTTCAATTTGAATTTAAATCCGGCATTTAAAAGTATTTTTAAAAAAGTTCATGCAAATTTATGCAATATATATATATATATTGTTTAACAACATTAAAAAAGTTGGAAATATTCAAGAGTTGTGAATGCATATATACTGCGCATATTATTAAACAAAACACACACACAACTTTTTTTCTTTAATTTTCAATTTCTTATATATAGTACAAAGTTTTAGAGGACAAAACAATCAAACATTTGTTCAAGTTTCAGCTAGAACAAGTTTTATCTTATTTATCAAGTGCCATTAGGATTAAAATTAGAAACTAGTGTATGCAGTTAAAATTTTGGAACTCGAAAAGAATTTCGAAATTTTTTAAAACTTTTAGTTAACGAAATAAAATTAAGATCAGAACTTAGAAACTACACAATAACTCCATCGATTAAAATAATTTGAAAATATCGGAGCTACCGATTCTAAAAGAACATACATATTGTAGGTTTTTCATTTCGTCAGTTACAATTTACTACGCTTGGATTATTTTCGAATACAAAAAAAAGACAGATTTCAATGATTAATATTGTTACTTACTTAAGGTATCCGACTACGTTCGAAACCGTGATTTAGCAAAAGCGTATAAAAGGATAATATTTATGATATTTAGTGTCCCTTAGATTAGAAAATGTATATAAAATTGTTTTAAGAATAGTATTACAATAAAAAATTATTTAAGTACAATATTTTGACAAAAAATGAACATAGAATGACCCATTTTCAAAACATTCTCCTTTTATGAAAAATGATTCTATTATAATAATATTTTTCCTGTATATAGCACATACCTTCGTACAGAGGCTGAACTAGAATTTTTGAAATATATAACTTGGAAGAGGATTTATCCATATTTTACTACAACAGAGGGGAGAAATTTTAAGAAAAAAACGTCGATAATTATTTCAGTTGGAGGTTACATTGAAACTAATGTGAATTTTTCAAAAATCCTAGTTCAGACTTTCTGGAGAAGTCTTTACTTTACATAAGCAAAATATTATTATTTTAGAAGCATTTTTTATAACAGGAGAACATTTTGAAAAAAATTATTCTAAGTTAATTTTTTTGCCAAAATATTGTATTTAAACAATTTTTTTTTTGTCAAAATGTCCTTAAAAAATTTTATACATGTATTCTAATCTAAGTGACACTAAATATCATGGAAATTATCCATTTATGCGCTTTTTTAAAATCACGGTTCCAAACGTAGTCGGATACCTTAACCAAAGTATGTTAGGAGACATCGCAGAACTTTTATACTCAAATAATTAGAATTTTATTATTTATTCCCTGGTCGAATACTTCATCTTATGGATTCATCTTAAGGTAAATGTCGGATTTACGATTCCAAGGTTCCCGAATAATTTATCCCAGGGGTCGGCAACCTTGTAACTGTGGTATGTGAAACCAGTCTGTCAATATGATTCATTGCGCCAAATAGGAAATATGTGAAACAATTCTAATCCTTCAACAATACATTCAGATCTTAGGGAATACAAGTTAAGAAAACAGATTTATAAACTTTTTATATACCAATTATGTCCTTTATATATTCTCCATCTGTGAAAATTTGCAAAAGCAGCTACACAATGAGCAATTACGAAACTACCCTCGTCAATTAAGATTTGGTTCTAATTGATTGACAAAAGATGCTTCTTATATCCAGTAACATTTCTTTTTATAACCATTTTTCTTATGAACATTTTTAAATGTGGGGTAATGTTTAATTTGAAAATATCTTTGAACGCGCGACGTAACACACATGCAGCACAATCTTTTTATCTTTTTGTTGTACGAATCCATATTCATTCATCTAAAATTCTTGAAAACCACTAACATCAAGCTTTCTTTTTAAGAGGGCATTTGAATTAAATGTGTAGGTATGTAAATATTGTTCACAATAATTAAATAAACAAAAGGAAACTTTTCGCAATTAAAATTAAAAGCGTGACGTAAAATTAGTAGCTTATAGCTCACGATGTGCATGAAATAAAACTCTACTTTCGGTTGAAATCATACACGATATTTGTATATCGTCGCTATGAACTAAAAGAAAGTAGAGAAAATACTTGTACAAAACGTACAGACAAGGTAATTTTACTTTATGTGATATCTTTGCTGAATGGGGTAGAGTGTCACTGAAAATTCTATCATGTACCACATCTGACACGCGTGCCATAGGTTGTCGATCCCTGATTTATCCTTTCTCTTAAAGGATTTTATGTATTTTTTAATCAAGGATAAGGGACCTCCGGGATTTTTTTTCAAACAATCTCTCTTTTGTCTCCGTTTTCCACCCCCACCCTTGAATTTGCAAAGATGGATACACATAGATAAATACATAGACGGATATACACTCAGTATAAACTAGAACACAAACTAAACAAAAATATAGCCATTGAGCTAATGAAACAAACCTAACAACTGAAGAACATTTTACAAGGCATGTCCGGAAACTAATTGCGGTTTCGTTCTACCGCAACCGTAGTGGTAGTTTTGCAGTTCAACACTTTTTCTCACTCGTCACTGGTTGATTGTCAGTCCAATGACGTCATTATAGCCAAATTGTGTTGTCCTTACACGTGTTCGTGAGCATTCAAAATATTTAAGACAATTGCCGATCCCGGCGACAGTGAAGTGCGTTCAGTAATCGGTTTTTTTAACGCAAGGAATGTTAAACCAATTGAAATTTATCATCAACTTCTAGAGATGTATGGAAAATCTGATGAATGATTTAATGGTAAGAAAGTGGGTTCAACAATTCAATGAGGGATGAGCCAATGTTCATGACGAAGCCCGGAGTGAACGTATTCCTGTAATTAATGATGGTTTGGTTGAAAAAGTGTGCGAGAAAATTTGTAAAAACAGACCCACGCGTGGTTCAAAATAACATTGCTTTGTAATAATTTTCCGCAAAGACAAGTGTAGACAAGTTGGTTTCCCGATAAGAAAAAGGCCTCAACAATGGTAATAACTACGTAGAAAAATAGGTTCCGACATGCTCTTTTATGTAAAAATACATTTTGTTTTAAAAAAAAATTTTTTTTTTATAGGTTTTTTGAAAAAAATTATTTGGTTTCAAATCCTTATATATTAAAAAATCAAACTTAAAAATCAAGTAAAAAATTTAAAAGGTTCTATGACAAAATTTTTTTATTTTTTAACACGTTTTATAAGCTTCACCTGTATGAAAGGAATTTTGGGGGCTCGTTTTTTTATCCATTTTAAAAAAGATCAGTTTAAATTTTAAAAGGGTTTTTTTTTCATCAGTCAAGGACAGATGACAATACAATAATTTCATAATTTTGTTCCATTGTCCTGACCAGGATTATAAGGATTAACGATTTCCCATTTCCAGATTTGGTGACTAATTCTTGATAGTATTTCCAGATTTGGCAATTAATTCCAGATTTGGTGACTAAAAGATTAAGTTACAACCCTAAAACAGCAATAGGTATTCCAGATTCTAACAAAATGAAGCATTTAAGATTAATTCATCCATGAATAAATGATAGTTTAAAAAACTACAAAAAAACACGCTTTTACTGTTGATTGAATTAAAAAATTAAAAATATAAATTATTGTTTAAAAAATCTAAAAAAGACGCTTTATAGTCAATCGCACTAAAAAGTAAAAAATAATTCTTAATATAAGAATAAAATAATTAACGAGAAAATGAATGTCATTGAGATAAAAGTGGGTGGGGTGTGCTTTATACTACATTTTTACACTAACTCTGAATTACGAAATAGAAATAGTAATAGATTATAACCCCCGATATCGAGCACCCCACACGCTTTTACCACAAGGACATTAATATTCTTATATTAAGAATTATTCGATTAACTATAAAAGCGTGTTTTTTAGTTTTATATAAACTATATATATATATATATATATATATATATATATATATATATATATATATATATATATATATATATATATATATATATATATATATATATATTTTGTAAAAATTTTCCCCCCAGTAAAATTTTTTCTTAACTCTTTTGCACTAATATTTAAAAAAACCCTTTAATTTTTTTGGGGTTTTAAAAAATAAACATTGTAATCTTAACCGTAATCGGCTAAGCCGAAATCTCTGTCCCCGCATTCTAGCCAATCAAAACCCAACTATTCGAATGGGCCACCGCGTTTACTGCTGGTATATAAACAAAAACCCTGATGTAATCGTTCTCTTTCTCTGCTTCCCCCATCATGTAAGAATGTGAATATTTGCAGCCTTCTTTGTCTTTTTTTTTTTGTGTTCGTCAAAAGTCCTTCTGTTATATGTGTCTGCTTACGTGTTATGCCCCCCCGATGTAAAATAATAATAGATTGACCAATTGTGCTTTTGTGTGCTGCAAAATAAAAGAGGAAATTCAACCCGAAGACGTCATTACTATAAATCCGTATTAACAGTACAGACAAGGCCAATACTAATTCAATACATTTTATATATATATATATATATATATATAATTTATTTTTATATTTAAAGAACTAAAGCAAATTTGATACTCACCAATTGTTGTGATGACAATAATGGAATACAGCAACGCTCCTGAGAATGACCACTGTAAATTAGTCGTATCCTCATTCCCATCGTATCCATCCTTCCTCATAGCTTTCACGAGTTTCATTTCGAAGTTTTTGAGCGTTTGCGTCGCATTTTCTGTCCATTTGCTTTCGTTGAGCACCTCTCCGCTCATCGTGAGTTGCCAGAGATTATCAATAACTCTCTCCTCTTCATTTCATCTGAATCCCTTTTTTATTTTCTTTTTTTTTTCTTTCCCCGGGCTTCAAAAAATGAAAAACCCCCCATCACAGTGGGAACCAAAAAACCAAACTGCACGGGGTATGAGAAACAAAAGGGGGAAAACCCGCCCCAATAGTAACCCCACACTTGGCAATTTTGGGCAAAGTGTTCCGTATTACGGAGCGTCATTTTGGAAGTCTTTTTCCCAAAATAAAAAATCAAATTATCAGAGAATTTGCGTATCCGGGTTTTTATGCACACAAGTGACAAAAGCAACCATTTCTACAAAAATACCAGTGTCTGGGTATGGGGCAGTGGACTCGAATTAAATAGGAACAATTGACGCCCAGAAGAAAACAAGAAGTTATAATTTCCTAAAAAGCTCTTACACTTCCCCTGGTTTCTTGTGGTTTTATCCCAAATTTTTAAAGAATTTTGGGTTTATGATGGGGATCCGGGCTTAAAATTTTCCAAAAAAATTTGGGTTATTATTACGGAGCTACCCATCAGAATGTAACAAACTGTTCCTCTGTGGATTGGAAAACTCTGCGAGATTTTTTTGGGTTTAATCCGATCGGCCGCTCTTGCGTGCATTATTCGGCAATCGCAAGCGATAAATTTTTTACACTGACTTCATTAGTAAAGATATGGACGTCACAGTAAAAGATGCAGTGCATACTTTGGTAAACGGAGTTTAAATCAGTCACGCGTGTACAGCGACGTGTTCGAACAGAATAGAATGTCGACCCTCCGACATCAAAATCTATCTACCAATGGGAAAGAACTTTAAAGGAGACGGGAACTTTGGTGTCTCAAACAGAGAAGTATTCTTTTCGTGATAGAAGACACTGTTGATCATGTTTGAGATTCTTTTTGTAGGAATCCTGATAAGTCAGTGCTTTTCAAACTTTCAATGTTTGCAACCCAATATTCAATCATAATTTTCATCGCGCCCCCATACAATAACAATATATTAAATTCAATAATACTATACTTTTACGCTAAACCTACATTTCGACTTTAACCTCTTAAGTGCTGCCGGCGTATATAAACGTCTCGCTCAGACAGTGCGTTAATTGCCTCGGACGTATATATACATCTTTAAGATCTTTTCCGTGAAATGCTATCCATAAATTTATTCCGAAGGCTTTGGCTTGCATTCCAGACTTTGACAGTCTTTGCAAAGGATTTACTTATTTCCAATGATTTTTTTTTCTTTTTGCTTATTTATTTCTTTACTACACCCCACTCCCCTCCCCCAACATCTCTCATACTCTCTCCAACGTCTTAAGCAATGATTTTGAGGAGCGAATAGCGTAATTTTTCATCTGCATTGAAATAATTAATTATAAAGCAGGACAAATCAGCAAGATAAGTGTTAATATTTGCATATAATTTTATATATGAGGAGCCCTTGCGATTACTGGTAATTATAAACGTTCTTAGCTTAGCATTGTTAAATTAATTATAAAATGCATTGAGCAGTACTGATATATTTATAACTGTATTATATCAGTGTAAATGTGCATTTTATTTTTTATTATGTCATAATGTATTTTGTTTTTGTTTTCTTTCGGAAAATTATTAATTTTCTGAAAGAAAACAAAAGATTATTTTAAAAAATTTATTAAAATAATCTTTTGTTTTCGACTTTTCAATATACTCGAGCCCCCCTTGCTAGGATATGACGCTTCCCTAAGGGGGCGCGCCCCACAGTTTGAGAAACACTGTGATAAGTCATTTAGGCAAGCCAGAAACGACATTCCATTTTGTTCGAACACGTCGCAGTACACGCGTGACTGATTTAAAAATTCCGTTAACCAAAGTACGCACTGCATCTTTTACTGTGGCTTCCATATCTTCACTAATGAAGTCAGAGTAAAAAGTTTATTGTCTGTGATTGCCGAATAAGGCGCGCACGTGCGGCCAATCGGACTAGACCCAGAAAATCTCGGAAAGTTTTCCAATACATGAATGAACATTTATTACATTCTGATGGGTAGCTCCGTAATAATAAGCCATTACTTTTGGATACTTTAAGACCGGACACCCTGTGTTTTTCAGTATTTAATGTGTTATATTGAGATAAAACCATTTTATTCCTATCGGACTATATCCCTTAAATAGTATAGCTTAAGCAACCAGTTAATTAGCAACTCAGCAGAGTAGATGGGCTTTTAGTTATATTACCGAAAATCAAAACTCTCAATTTTTGTTACTCCTTAAACACACACCAAAAAAAAATCCTTTTTTTTATAAAAATAGAAATGCTTTTTGTTACATTTGTCACTTAAAGGGGGTATGGCAGCTTGATTGGAAAATTAATGAACTCGTAACCCGTTGATGAACGTTGATTCAGAATGATGAACCAGGTCATGTACATCGAAAAAATATAATTTAGTGGTATTAATTCACGTTATAAATCTGTTGAGATCAAGGCCTTCAATTTAGTTTGGCGTTGAGAATGGGATGCCGATCCCGTCATTTCACCATATAATAAAGTTACGAGGTATATTGGCGGTTTTTTT
>BMAV01024307.1:0-23313 GCA_019973955.1 Trichonephila inaurata madagascariensis | reverse complement strand
TTTTGCCTGTATATAGCTCAGACCTCTGTACAGAGGCTCAACTAGAAGTTTTGAAATATATAACTTAGAAGTGGGTTTATCCATATTTTACGACAACAGAGGGGAGCAATTTTAAGAAAAAAACGCCAATAATTATTTAAATTGGTTGTAACTCTGAAAATAATGTGAATTTTTCAAAAACTCTAGTTCAGCCTCTGTAGAGAGGTCTGAGCTATATACAGGCAAAATATTATTATAATAGAAGCATTTTTCACAAAAGAAGAACATTTGGAAAAAAAATTATTCTAAGTTAATTTTTTGCCGAAATATTGTATTTAAATAAATTTTTTTTGTCAAAATGTGTCCTTAAAACAATTTTATGCATGTATTCTAATCTAAGTGACACTAAATATCATGACAGTTATCCATTCATGCGCTTTTTTAAAATCACGGTTCCGAACGTAGTCGATACCTTAACATATGTTTTAACCCTTTATCTACCGTATTATGATTTACAGTTGTTTTTTTCATGCAATATTTTTTTTTGAATCGCTACATTGAAAATTAAGGGATATATATATAAAAAAATCTCAACTTTCGAAAATCTAATCCGTTAGAGCTAATTAATTAAAGATATTCCACTGTACAATTAATTATATACACTGTTCGCTTAAAATAAATAGTCAAATCATTTTCCAACATCTTCATTAACATACAAAAAAATAAGACACTTAAAATTTGACATTAACTATTTCTTCTGGACAAAAATGATAATCTTTGCAATCCGCAGAAAACGCAATTTCTGCCATAAAACTATTCACCTTCCCCGCTAAAATACTCATCATAGAGCCCATGCTGCCATGTATCTTGGAAGAGTGGATTTCAAAGAATATTCCTGCTCAGTATTGTATGAGTATTAAAACAAATGGTTTTCTATGTAATTTTAAAGTGAGTGGTACTTATAAGTACCGTCGGTAGATAAAGGGTTAAGAAATGACAAGTATTTCAAGCACACGAAGTTGCTGTGAATAAAATACCAACTAGATACTTATCAGATTCAGCTTGAGACTCATAAACCAGGTTCTGCATGTGATTCCATGAAAATTTATTGAGGCTAGATAAATAGTGAGATTAGGATACCGAAAAGTCTAGGTTCATCACGCTGAATCACTCGTGCTCTATAAGTGTGGCATTCAGGTCATTGAGTGTATCATTTCTGTGTGTGTGAAGTGGGTTTGTATCCTCACATGCTGAACATAAATGCGGTTACAAAGGGTGATCGGAACAGCTTACAGTAGACATGTTTTCCGAAAAATAAAATAACTTGTGTGTGCACTTAAGTGGCTTTAAAAATAGGCAAAAATTAATCAAAATGTCGCTGATTCACTCGAACATTCACAGACAGTTGTTGTTGATACAAATGCCTTCGTCTTGTGTGTGTATTCTACTTTGCTCAGACGTAACACTTTTACATATTTACACCATCTGATGCAAACGTCGTCTCATCTGTGAATATCACATACGCTGTAAAATATGATGGAGATATACATAGCTAGAAACTCACTGGCACCAGATGAAGCCCATAAGATTGTTTTCCGAATATAAACCTTGTACTTGCTGAAAATTCAATGGTGTGTAAGTGTGATTTTTTTGTTTAAACCTCTCCAAATGGTCTGTTGACTCCCTCCTTAGACATGCCAAATGCTATTGCGTTTGGCTACGATCAATTAGTCATAAAGCTCTTCTCGGCTTGTACTATCCAGAACCCTTTATTGACCTACTTTGTGATAGAAGCTGACTCACGAAATTGACGATGTAGCCACATAAAAATTCTGTGATCCGTCATTTATCTATGCGGAAACTGTCTATGATTTATTCTTAGCACTACTCAGGACTATCATGATATGTATGTCTGTTTTTTCGGCATGCGTAAATTCTCGTATCGTGGACAACATCACATTCGTGAATGAAATATTCATCTAAATAGAGCATCGTTTCTCAAACTGTGGGGTGCGCCCCCCTTGAAGGGTGGGAAACTCTACGAGGGGGCCGTGAGTATATTGAAAAAACGAAAACAGATGATTTTTTTTTTAAAAAAAAAATTAATTTACTGAAAGTAAACCAACAAAATACATTCTGACATAATAAAAAATAAAATGCACATTTACACTAATATTTATTAATGATAAGAAACTGGATATTTAAAAAATATATAAAGATGCTTGAATATATATTTTATAATTTATTGCTTGATTATATATTTAATAATATTTTATACTGTGTAATTTTTCTGGTAAAATACCATTTTCTTGTTACCTTTAGTAACCATGAACCAAATTATTAAATAATATCCCCCCAAAAAGATTATTTATGTTGACATTACAATTTACTTTCAAAACTGATTTTTTTATGTGTTATTAATATGCTAATAAGGTTTTAATATCAAATATGTGGTAAAAAACTCTTCTAAACATTTTTAATAATTTTGTAAGCACGAATTCCTTCTTTAATTAAAATTTGTTAATGCAGGATGAAGAATCATTACCTTCCGAAAGATGTGAACTCAAATGTTTAAGTGTAAGAGTATAACTATTTATTTTGAGTCCTTCGATAAATTAAATTATGATCAAAAGCATTCTCTGTTAAATGTATTTTATTTAGTTTGCTTGCTGTCGTTGCGTCACAATCACCACGTTATTTTAGTTTGTGGTTAAATAGTAAGAAGGAAGCATAACTAAAACTGAATTCTATTACTTTGAAAAATAGATAGTTCATCATGAATATTTTCAATTATATTAACTGCACAAAGTAGAAAGTGAGTATCGAAATTGTCTTAAATATTTATCTCCTGATAAAACTTTTCAAAATTGACTTCTTTTTAAACCTAGACTCCGTAGTCTATTACTTAATTTCAAATGCCAATGATTTAACCTTTGTTAAGGTATCCTACCACTTGCGACAACTTTTTTTTTTAAGTAATGGAGATATGGAGATTTTTTGTGATTTTTTTTTTTTTTTTAGATTTTTTTAGTACATTTTAAGAAAAAAAATGCTTAAGTTAAGAAGAGAAAAATGAATTATTACCACTAAAATGAGAAAAAAAATGGGTAAAAATTGACAAAAAATTACATAAATGTGGAGCCCGCTCTGTACCCGCTCTGTAAATGAACAAATTCTGAATTTTTCAATTTTGAAGAATTACTTTGTAATTCCTATCTGAAATTACCTTTAAGATAGAGATATTTTTACTTTTAAAAAAAGAAGAAAAAAAAACTAGAGCACTTAATCTTACATATTATATGAAATTGCTTAAAAAAACAGTGATTATATTTCCATAACGAACTGTAAATTTTGTAATAAAACAGTGATTGATAGATCTGAAGATTAAAACACTTCTACTGTTATACAGAACATACACAAAAAATTCAGCAAATTATTTTAAAAACTTGTTGAGCAATCGCTGTCCCCGTTTGAGATTTTCGAAAGAAACACGTTTCGAGATAAAACATGTGATACGGCCCCCGCCCCTTTGGTGACCGTACCTTTGATTGTCAGCGTGAGCTAGAGGTGTAGGGTTTACGAAAGGAATAGATATTTTAAATTATTAATATGACTTTATTAAGAATAGAACTTGAATGTGTAACAATTTAGATAAATTTAAATAGCGAGAATCTAGAATGAGAACAAACACAATGATAGTTAAACCGAATCGCGTAACTTAGACCACTTTCTCTAAATAATTATCCAACACGCCTACTCTCACTTCTAATAATATTATAAGTCTTAATATCAAATAATCAGTCCTACTTTAATCCAACTAAGATTAGATTTCTATATGGAGACGTCTGGGCACGCGTGCAATGGTATGCACCTTGTATTACTGGTTTACTTTCCAGGTAACTTTACGAGGGGCTGTCAATTCACGCTTGTATCTCTTCAAACATAACTTTCCCCAAATTGCCATCCTACTTACTGAAACTTCTGTTCTTTTAAAATCTATCTTATTTGCATTTCTTGTTCACATTTCGCTTCTTAGGTTTTGGTTGGAAAAGAGTTGCCATTGATCTTGGCCATCAAAGAACCCAGAGGTTATGTTAAAGAAAAGAGACGCACGAGCCCGTCACAAACGCATTTTAAAGTTTGACATCTTACGTAAAAATATGGCATCTACTTTTACTAAAACAAGTGTAGTTTTTGTTCAAATAAAAAAACTTGGTACTTTTATAAGGCCAATAAGATGGGCTATAAGATAAAATCATAAAAAATAGTTTGTCATTTTTTTTTAATTCATGATTTTAGGGTGATCGGATACCTTAAGTAAAACAAGGATGTATAAAATAGTTTATGTGACGTCGTTATAGCTATATAGTGATGCAAGTAAAGCATTTGAGCAAGAAACACTACATTATAACAATAAGTTACATGGATTCATGCCTGTTCTAGAAAATGAAAACAAAAAAGAATATTAATACAATTAAACAGGAATCATTTTGGAACAATGATCTAAATATGTTACATATGGTGCCATTATTTATTGGTTTAATATTAAAGTTTTAAAAAATATATATTTTTCCTTTCTAGCATCTCTTAATATGATAATTTATTTTAACGGTCATGAAATTGCTTGAGTGAGTGAACATTAATGTGGCGCTTTTCCACTGCACGAGAGCTTTGGGCGAAGGACTTCATAATTATGAACCATGGTCAAGTGACGAGGACGACATCTGAACGGGCCCGCTATCCTAACTTTTACACCACACCAATGGTAGGATGTTTGATCTTCAGCATTTAACGTTCATCACCCTACCCTCTGCTCGTCGGGATACTGGGTACTAGGCTCGAACTCATGAGAAACCAACCTCGAGTCTGTTACTTTGACCTCTAGGTTTCCTTCACAGCTCTGAACTTGAGGACAGTAATTGATATGATAGACATTATGCATGTAAAAACTGATCATTTAAGTCAAACATGATGAACGATTGAAACTTTTTTAATCAAAAAATAATGTCAACTTCAGATTACTTCAATATTACGCAGATGATCTACATACTCTAACACAGTGATCCGCAACACCCGGTCCGTGGTTCAAATGGTGCCGGGGCACCTAAAGAACATTAAACTATCACTATTTTATTTAAAGTGGTGCATTTCTCTCGGATTTGAGCAAACTTTACACGGAAATCACATTATATTCCCCGTTAAATCACTTTTATTCCTTTTTGGTGTAACCATGTTTTATTCTGAAGGCATATTTAAATGTAAATAAATTAAAATTGTTAAATCAAAACAATCTAAAAAATAAACAATCAACGTGTCCCACCCTCAGTGGGCCGCGGTAAAATTATCAAACGTTGACCGGTCCGCAGCGATAAAAAGATTGCGGATCATTGCTCTAACAGAATCGTAAAATAGTTCATATGGTCTTTGAAAAATATTTTCAGTTGTGAAACTTCAATTCAAAGAAACAAACATAATTTAATTTCATTAGCTCAGAATCGACGAAGATTGCATTAGTTCAATGGATTTCTACCTCTTACTCTCAAGACCACAATTACGCCTCGCTATAAAGAACAACACAATCCAGCTATATATACACTGACCATGATAATTCTTGTGTGACCTTGGCTAAATCTTCTGCTTTTGTGTGGAATTAGTCTTATTAATCAGTCTCGTAAGTAACGTGCAACACTTTAGGGGCAACATAAAAGCTCAAGTAATCTGCAGTTCAAATTTCTCAGCTCAGGCGTCTTGAGGATTTGCTGTCTCATTTTACAATCCAAATTATTCCGGCTGCTTATTCTAATACTTTACATTGAATTTCTCTAAATTTTACTAAATTTGCACCACGATGCTTCTCTTGCTACTTTTTGTGCTTGAGAATGTATAAAGCAAAAAAATAAATAAATAAAAAATAAAAATGTGTGTGATGTGGTTTTTCAAAACAATTTACTTACCTACATAACCTACACACTAAATGTACACGTTTTTAAAATAAAAAATAAACACTCTAAAAGAACATGTTAAAAGCCATCGTTTTACTTTTAAATTTTTCTTAAAAAATGAGAAATACGAATAAATATATACATTTTCTTAATTTGTACTTCAGTGTGTATTGATACCTATCGTGTACCTAGTGTGCATTACTTTTACATTTAAACTTTAAAAAAAAAATGAGAAATACGAATAAATATATAATTTTTCTTAATTTTGTACATTAATGTGTTTTGATACATATCGTGTACCTTATGTGCATTAGTTTTACATTTAAACTTTTAAAAAAATGAGAAATACGAATAAATTTATAAATTTTTTTAATTTTGTACTTCAAAGTATACTGATACCTATCGTGTACCTTGTGTGCATTAGTTTTAATTTTAAACTTTTAGAAAATTGAGAAATACGAATAAATATAAAATTCTATTTTAAATTTCTAATTTCTTACTGCAAATGTGCGACAAATGGTATCTATTAAATGCTGTTATACAAATACATTTCCCCGTAAATAAATGGAAGATGCTTTCATAACGTACAAGTTAAAAAGAAAAGTTTTAATTGAATTAATGCAGTGAAATATATTTATTTATATATATATATTTATTTATATATTTATTATATATATATTTTTTTTATAATTTTGTACTCCAATGTGTATTGATACCTATCATGTATCTTATGTTTTTATAGCGCATACCCATTTATTTCCATTCTTTCAGAAATGCGCATAATTGGAAAGATGGAGGTACCTTATGTCCACCTAATGGTGGACCAACCTCTATTGTGCAAATTATACAACTGCATGCATAATATAGTTTTATTTTTTTTAATGTATTGTAAGTACGCGACAAAAATTAATTTTAAGTCTTCAGCTCCACATTTTAATTTATTACAGAAACAAGAAAACGTTTTAGATATAGAACTTGTTTTCAATGTCTTATCTTCTCGTGTAATTTTTATATCACCGTAACTTATATCTGAATATTTAATACGTTAATATTACTTTCTGCTGTATTTTTTTTATGATAAAAAAAAACCGTAATCTTCTCAAGCAACAGGTTGGAGATTTTCTGGTATATGGAGCACCTAAGTCTATTATTTCTTTCGCAAGCAACGCCGTCCTTTACATTATAATAGCGTTTCAATGGAAACTTGTCGAACTGTTGGTGTTACAGCCAAGTTGGCATCAATTTTAGTGGCATGGCAAATAAAAAAATATTACAGCATAACGAAAAAACTTTTGTAATATAGAAACATGTACAAGATAAAAAAACCTTTCTAGAAACTAATTAAAATCAAGATAATTTTTAAAACAGTTTAAAAGGTATATTGAATATTTTTTGTAACTTTTATGTAAGCATAAGTTCGGTATTTTTTTTTCACGTAATGGTCTTAACCAGATGTTTGATTTTCATAAGAGACAAATATGGAAAATATTATTTTTGATTACGTAAATCCCAGTAATATTATTCAAAATAAGTACTTTTTTCAAAATTAACTGAGACACATGTTTTTACAATGAACCAAAAATATATATCTACAGTTTTAAGAAGATTCACATATTGACTTTTTGAAAAAGTATAAAAAAAACATGTATCATATATACATATATTATTATGTATATATATATATATATATATATATATATATATATTGTATAATGTAATACTATAATGTGCAATACTATGTAATGCAATAATATATTGTATAATGCAATATACTCATATTCATCGCAATTTTTTCATTAAAATAATTTTATTTTCTTAAGCACACAATAAAGTAACAACTTCCTATGAGTTATTTTAACACGGCATTTTAATTTTCTTAGAACAGGGAAGTTGTTCAAGAAAATCGTTTTTCATCCATCCATCAAAGGAGAAAAAATAAAGTCTGTAACTATTCTCTCGAGGCCGGGGGAGAAACTTAAAATTTGTTTAGCTTCAAAGAAAATTTAAAGAAGTTTCTATTTATTTTTTGCACAGCTGGTAGCGACTGAATACAAGAAAGATTATTTTTTTAACTGAAAACCTTTCGATAAACTCTCATTCGTTAAGCAGTAAAAATAAATTTTTCAAGAACAAAAGTTAAAAGAATTCGTAGGAATATTTTTTTTTATCCTCTTTTGTTGAACATTTTTAAAAACCTCGTTTGTCAACAACTATGCATA
Source organism: Trichonephila inaurata madagascariensis (assembly GCA_019973955.1). NCBI lineage: Eukaryota > Metazoa > Arthropoda > Arachnida > Araneae > Nephilidae > Trichonephila > Trichonephila inaurata. The sequence continues at coordinate 15,173 of BMAV01024307.1, read as the reverse complement.
TTTCTTTGGTTTAGTTTCTATGTCAAGTGAAGAGTTAAGAAAAGCCAATCTTATGAACACAAATATTTTAATTTTCTTCACCCCAAACAAGGGAAAATAACTTTTATGAAGCATGTTATGGTAGTTTTTATGTCAGTTCACTTTTTCTTTTGAACCAATTTTGCTTATCCATTTTATCATTCTTTTTTAATTAAAAAACTTTTTATGACATTATATTTTTAAATATTTTTTATAGAATATTTACTATTTTAAAGCGTTAGTAACATTGTTATTTTATAAAGTATTGAGTGAATGTAAGGATTGTTTTTTTGTCTGAAGTTAAAGTGTAGAGTTCAAAAATGAAAGTTCTTTTAAGCAAGGAATATCTTATAAATGAGTATATGTGCTTGTAAAAATGTTTAAGGTATCCGACTACGTTCGGATTCGTGATTTTGCAAAAGCGTATAAATGGATAAAACTTATGATATTTAGAGTCACTTAAATTAGAAAATGTATATAAAATTGTTTTAAGAATAATATTACAATAAAAATTATTTAAGTACAATATTTTGACAAAAAATGAACATAGAATAACCCATTTTCAAAATATTCTCCTTTTGCGAAAAATGCTTCTATTATAATAATATTTTGTCTGTCTATAGTTCAGACCTCTGTACAGAGGCTGAACTAGAATTTTTGAAATATATAACTTAGAAGTGGGTTTATCCATGTTTTACGACAACAGAGGGGATAAAGTTTAAGAAAAAAAGCCGATAATTATTTCAATGGGTTGTAACTCTCAAAATAATGTGCATTTTTCAAAATCATAGTTGAGCCTCTGTACAGAGGTTTGAGCTATAGACAGGCAAAATATTATTATAATAGAATCATTTTTCACAAGAGAACATTTTGAAAAGAGGTTATTCTAAGTTAATTTTTTGCCGAAATATTGTATTTAAATCATTTTTTTTGTCAAAATATCCTTAAAACCATTTTATGTATGTGTTCTAATCTAAGTGACACTATATATCATGAAAATTATCCATTTATGCGCTTTTTTTAAAATCTCGGTTCCGAGAAAGTAGTCGGATACCTTAAATTAAACATATATAAAGAAACCCTTTTCCTTTATGTAAAATTTGTTTCTGAATTAAAGTTATGTTTTTAATATTAGGTGATAATAAACTGGTGCATTTATTGAGAATTGATTGAATTTTTCGTTTTGGGATCAAATTTCCAAAAGGAATTTTTATACAAAGAATCGTTTCATGCGAAAAAGAAAAAGAACCGCTGGAGCATTTTATCTTTTGAGGTAATGTGATTTTCTATAAGGGAAATGCTATACATTTTATTTTCTTAACAAGATTCAGTGGTGTAAGCCAAACATAGGGTTATTAGGGATTTTGAACTCCACGAATAAGAACTTTGAATTCGCGATATATAGGAATGATGTTAGAAGTCAAGGATGTCAAACTCAAAGGCTAACTTGGGTCAAACAAAACAGGATTTAACTTAAGGTTGACCGCAAAATAAATTAACATTTATTGAAATGTAAGTTCATTTCGAATAATACATTAGAATAAAGATATATAAAAACAAGAAACGTTTTATGTTTACGCACTGAGACACTTATCATCTCTTCTCCTCTACTATCTTTCCTATTTTGGGAGACATTTCGATACTTTATTATATATTATAGTGTACCGATGCACTGGCCGGAGAGCAAAAATGTTCGCTGTGGGCCACGAGTTTGACACCCCTGTTATAAGTTATTGCCATCTACATATTCATAACAGATCGGCTCAGATCTCTAAGCAGACTCACGTATAGATAAATCGTTGCCAAAATTATCTTTTAACATTTAATAAATAGATAAAGGAAAAAACAAGTTCAGCATAATTTTTAATTTAAAGTAAATTCACCGTTTTGAAAAAGTGCCAAAAGAAGATATTAATACAACGCAGAGTATTTAGGTCTTCTTAGTTCATTTCTTTCTGATATAGATTTTATGTTCTGAAATTGTTTCCATAAACTGTAGATAACACTTATTGTGACATTACGCTAGCTGTGTGGTTATCCGTCCCTCCATCTATACTCTCGTGATTTGCCAACCTCTATTTTGCTGACACCTTTCCGTGTACACGGTAGCCTAGTGGTCAAGGTAACGGACTCCTGTCCGGTGTGTCATTAGTTCGAGCCTTTTACCGCTGATGACCATCCATGTACGGGACGTGTTAAATCTGTCTATGTTCAAATGTCCTCATGTTGGTGTGGTGTGGAAGTTAGGAGAGCAGGATAATTTTTAACCATCGTCACTTGGCCATGGTTAAAAATTACGAGGTCCGTCTCCAAAAGCCCTCATATAGCTAAATAGTGCGGCGTTAATATTTATTCACTCACTCGCTGATAATTATCCACCTAGTTCCATCATTCATAGATTTGTGACTAATTTTTTTTAGTGGAAAATTTATAAAATTTACCCATTTACTGAAAGTAATATGACGAATGCCGTGAAATCATCTGCTGCATGTAACAAACTGCAGACGATCGCAGATTTTTGAAAAAAAAAAATCAGAACTTATTATATGACTTTTTGGTCAATACTTAATGTAAAAAAGACAAAAATTCCAGTTTATTTTAATATTGCACACGGATGTAGGTTATAGAAAATGTAGAAAAATACAATACTTTGAATGAATTATCTGCTAAACAATTTATCAAAGAGTGGGAAAGAAAATATCTCTAAAATTGTTGTTAGATATGCTACTAAAAATAAATGAATAAAATTAATCCCCTGATGTAAGTAAATGGAAATTTCAAACATCAAAATTTAGTAGCGAGAACCGCCAATAGATGACGCAACAATGAAATAGCTCGCACATTTGGGGATTTGTAGCGTCTTCAAAAATTTTAGTTGCCAATATACAGCCCATTCGAAAAAATGTTTCATATATACTATTTTACTAAGTGTATAGTCTTTCTTTTAAGGCATATGACTACGTTTCGAACCCTAATTTGGACAAAGCTTATAAATAAATACTTATTTTTTAATCTTCAGTGTTAGATGAGTTAGAATATATATAAAAAAACTAAGAACTTTATCAGCATAGAAACTAAAAACTAGAAAAATATTTAATTAACATTTTGTGGCAGGAAATGAGAGAAGATAGACGTATTTGCAAAACCATTCTTTTTTTACAAAGAAGGCTTCTGTAACAATAATATATCTATTCTGCATAGCTAAGACTTGTGTGCAATGCCTGATTTTTGAAATATACAATTTACATATGGATTTAGTCATATTTAATGTATCAGAGTAGAGAAATCCTAACAAAAACATTATTTTCCGTTAGAAAACCATTTTTTCTGTAATGGGAGAGTGTTTTAAAGATAATTAATGGGTTTTTTTTCGTGTTTTCCCAAAAAAATTGCATTTAAAGTTTTTTTTCTTGTAATATCCTTGAAATAAATTTATATTTGTATTCCAATTCAAAAGAGAGTAAATTTTTAAAAAATATATAAAATATTTATTTGTACACTTTTGCAAAATCACTGCGCCGAACTTAGTCATAAACTTAACTATTCTAAAAAGCCTCAACATTCGATTAAGTTTAATTTTATTGCAAGCATAAGAATATGTTTTTTGAAATATTTTACGATATGTTCAGAAATTTTAGGGAGATAGCAAACGTCATAAAATCGTCGAGTACACCCAAGCTGCAAGAATAACTCGAATTGATTTTAAAAGCCCTCAAATATAAAATAAAAACACATCACAACTTTGCAATTATCTGCCTAAATTTGCATAGTAGCGTACACAGTTCTGTTCAGATGTGTTAATTCGACGCAATGCGAATTAGAGAAGACGATTTCACTCCGTCCATTGAAATATTATGTCGAATTATCCACTCATCACATGAATTACTATTTTAGTATGAGAGAGAAATCCCTATTTCCTAAATCACATATGAATATTGCTTTAAGTATATATAAGGGGTGTCTTTTAGAAACGTTCGATCATCCATAATGACGATTTAGGCAATACTTTTAAAATCATCCTGTCGTGTTCTGTAACTGGTTTTACTGACAATATTGCTTTAACTTTAAATAATTCAGAAAATAGTGCACCTATCCAAAGACTATTTGGTCTTTGGATAAAATTATCGTAATACGTTCTGATTACAAACAAAATCATCAAAATAAATATAACTATGTTTGATTTCAATTTTGCGCTATTGTTAGGATCCTTTTAAGTATGGTAAATAATTAATGAAGGTACTCAAAGGCTCCATTAGTGTTTTTTATTTTAAATGAACTACTACCGTTTTTCATAAGTGACTAAAGGAATTATTTTTATACGAGAGGAAAATAATATTCTTTCATTTGAATAACAATGCCAATTGAAATTTTTTTTTAAAGAAGATTACGATATATTCAAGCTACGAAAACATACACTTAAATATGTTAATCAACATGAAAGCTTTCTAAGAAACTGATGACAGTTTTTCATATTTATATAAATAAATAAATAAAATAGTTATAGCACATTTGCAACAAAATATTTTTTTTTTCACTTTACCTTAGACAATGATTAAAATACCTGGCCATTAAATCTTAAAAATCGAAAAAAGTATTTTCAAAGTGAAAATATAATTACCTTTTTTGTTGTTTAACCGTTTTTGTTCTTCCGATTTTTGTCTTGTCTAAAAGAAATTAGTTGGGAAGCCAAATTGACGCAAAATTTCCTGGTATCTTCGAAAAGGGGTCTTTTTTTTCTGAGGATAATTCTACCCCATTCTTTTCATTCGCCCTTAAGCATGTCATAAATTTTGATAGTGCTTTTCATTACTTTTCTCCAATGTGCCGAAATTCTTCATCCCCCTTCCCCCATACGACCAGTGTTGAGAACTCATGAATACTTGTTAAAAAATAATTAACTATAGACTTGGAGGGTGATAGAAGACTTCTGGCACTTATGGGCCAGATCTTTCTTGGAACGGGAAGCAGATCCCTTGCTGACTGAATGCACATTAGGTCTTTTGGTTGTTACAGAAATAATAGAGAACCGGGATAAATAAAATTTAATATTCTCCTTCATTAGACCACTTCTGAAAAAAATTCCAACTGTCAAGCCTTCGTGTAGCTGCTTAGTGCGAAGTTTATTACAGTCAATCAATCAACAGACAAAGGGGGTATTTTCATTTACAAGCAAATAAAATTCTGAATGTATTTTTCCCATCCCAAGTGTTATCTGTATTTCACTTCAAACGATCTTTTTGTCGAACTGCTTTGAATGAGAAGTTTTTCCTGCTTTCTGAACACATGCTACTCCTTGTTTTCTCATTTTGTGTTACTTTACTAGCTTTTAAACTTTTTTAAGTGGGTCCTGAGATTCAGAATTCACACGGAATTTTTATATCGTTTGAAGCCAGTGACATACTATTTTATAAACGTAGAGAGGAACTCTTAACCCTCTAAGCGGTCTGCACGTAACATCTTGCCATTCTAGAGGTGCTTCAAAAATGTACCGCACGTATTTTTTTGCCTTCAGATAAGATTCTCAAAAGCGGTTGAGTAGTATTTTTAAAAATATGGCTCAACTGCTTTTGAGAATCTCACTTGAAGGCAAAAAAAGCATCTCTAGAATGGCAGTATTTTACGTGCAGACCGCCTGGAGGATTAATATGATTATTAATAACATTTTACGACTTTTTGCTTACACACGTCCGGGGCTCCTTTAGCTACGGGGGCCTGTATCATTGATACTGGTCCCCTGATAAGGCAAGATACACCCCTGATGAGAAGGAATGTTCCCCAGAGTTTGAAATTCACTCTTATTTTTCTCCAACTATGTTTTGCCATCGGGAAATTGGGACATATTTTGATTTTTCAATAACTATTTAAAATTCAGCATATTTATTCAACTTATAAAATTTATTTTTTTAGAAATTCACAAAAAATTATGCTTGATCGAAAGAATTATAGGCGGCCGCTCACATGCGGTGCACGCGCTCACTACTGCTAGGATCAGCCCTGACTACTATACATGATATTAATTTCAAACTATCTAAAGCAAATAGCGAAAACGGATATACGGTACTAACGTTAATTGTAGTAAGGAGAACTGAACTACCCTTATTAGTACGAAGTTTTGGTTTGTAAAAATAATATAATGTTCGCATGATAAAGAATTAAATTCTGCGTGAAATTACTGAAAAAGTAAGTTGCAATGTAAGCAGAATCACACACACGTAAAAATCCCGCGATAATACTATTCCAATGTTGCCAAAACTATAAAACAAAATTTTGGTTGTTAAAAGAATAGTCATTAAAGAATGATTTATTCGAAAAATAATCCTAATTATGTATCAAAGAACAGAAAAAATTTATAAGTATTCCAATCGATAAACATAACTATAGTAAAATATGTAATGATCTTGAAAAACGATGTATAAAGTATAAATTGTTGCATTTAGTGAGAGATGTGACATCATACGACGTCATAACATTGAAAAATCACTTAAACATTAAATTTTTAAAAATTTAGAAAGAATTACAAAATAACAAATGCATAAGAACTCGTCCACAGGTTCAAATGCAACGTTATGTCAAAATTTCAGAGGAAATGGTCCAGTAGTTTAGGAGATTAGCGGCTTTGAACAAACACACATTACATTTTTATTTATATAGATAAATATATCTACATCGAAAAATTTCTAAATTATGATGTTGTAAACAGTATTTCTAAACATTTTTTACAACAACTATGTTTTTGTATGTACAGATGTGCAAGCTAATATTTTAACCCCTTGGAGGGTAGATAAAAATCCCATATGAATGCTGGTTCAGAAACGCCATCCTGACACAGTAGAGGCCATTGAATAGACCATTACAATCTGCGACCTCGTGTATCCGTAACATTCTGCTTTCTTTATCACTCTACGGCCTATCAGAGAAATGAACCCTCATTTTAGCCATGCTATTCATCGCACACTCAACCTGCAGCCTTGTTGAACTGCAAGCAAGAAATTTGCATAATGTCCCTTTTAATTTATCTCGTGCCACTTAGAGTCGAAATTCCTGGCCGTGTTATCCACTAGAGGCTCTATCGAAACGCCGAGGCGACGGGCTAGCTTTATGTGATACACTTTCCAATGTCCTTACAGCATCAGGAAGGTTTCTTTGTGATTTCGAGTCTTTTCGGCGTACCACAGTGTTTCTCAAACTGTGGGGCGCGCCCCCCTTGGCGGGCGTGATAACCCTACAAGGGGGGCGTGAGTATATCGAAAAGTCGAAAACAAAAGAATAAAAGAAAATATTAATTTATTGAAAGGAAGCAAAACACAAAATGCATTCCGACATAATAAAAAGTAAAATACACATTCACACTGATATAATACACTTATAAATGTATCAGTACTGCGCAATGTATTTCATAATGAATTTTACAGTACTAAGTTAAGAACAAGTTTAATAATTACCAGTGACCCTATGAGAATGTCATAAAATAATATATAAAATTTAATACTTGTCTTGATAATTTGTGTAATTTTAAATTAAATTACAAATTACCGAGACAAGTATAATGATAATTTATAATTAAAGTCGATATGTAGCTTTACGTCAAATTATATTATTGAATTCGAATACATTGTTATTGTATCGAGGGGGCGCGATGAAAATTATGATTGAAAATTGGGTCGCAAGTATAGAATGTTTGAGAAGCACTGGCGTACCATACTTCCCCTCGAAATTTCTATAGTACCTTTAATTGGAGATCCTGCTTTCGTGGATGTATGTTTATATGTGTTTATGTACACAGTCGCACCAGTCACACATTCAGTAACTGAGGCAGATAAATAATTAAACTAAGGAAGCAACACATACAAACTAAATCATATATTACATTCTAATTCGAATTTATCAATTTATTTAGACTATATCATAGGTTCTCAACGTTGGCAATAACGCCCCCTTGTGAGTGTTTGAGGCTTTCAGGGAGACAGTAAAAGACCCAGAGAATATAAGGGGGTCTTAAAATGGCACGGAGGAACTTCGGCAGATTAACCAAATATAGTCTAAAAAAGACTAAAAAAACGCCAATTATATACTAACAAAAATAAACTTTAATTCTGGTTACCTTATGTGGATTGTATGTATTTAAATAATTTCTATGTCACCCATCCAGTATAGTGGTTAACGACTCTGACTGCTGTGCCATAGGGCCTAGGTTCGAAACTCGAAGAAGACATGCATGTTTGCAAATGTATATTGCCTTTGTTGGATGGGGGTACTATAAATAGCCGTCGAGCCACAAGTCCCCACGAGGAAGAAAGGTGGAAGGCTTCTGACCATCCCCAGGGTGTTCTTCAAAATTGGGGTGGAATATAGAAGTCCGATTGGTGTCTCAGGCTCTGGCAACTTTTATTTCTTTCCCGACATCAACAAAAGATAATTTCTATCACGTGTTTGAAAATTAACATATATTTCTCTCTCTCTCTCTCGGTATAGTTTGGGAATTGAATAAAAAACTTAAGGATCACATTACATTTAGAAGTACATTAAGTTGAATGATATAGTAAATTTTAATTTCTGTAGTATATGTGTTGGCTTTGTCTATGAGCAGTAGGAAAAATATTTTGTCCAATGTATTTCATTAAGTATATTACCCAAGGTATATAATTAAATATGTTAACCACACAGAAATTAACGTGTGATTCTTTAAAGGTTGAAACTGCCATTTTTTTTATTTTGAAAGCAATAGTTTACTGTGAATTACTTTATATCACATCGAAACCTTCTTTCAAAAGCGTTTTTATAACAGATATATAAGCTAAAACCCTTATCCCACTCTCTTAAATAAAGAATAAATTCAACAGCGTTTCACAATCCCAACAATATCCTATCTAAAATTATAATATATAATATTACTCATTTAAATGTATTTCTGGCCATAGCTATTTCAGATTCGCAAGTAAATGAAAAAAAATGGGAGTTCTAGGAAAAAAATTAAAGTAAAAAATTATGTTCTATTAATAATAGAATATTATGTTAAAATGAACTCTCTTGTTTTGACCATGTATGTACGCTCTTATTTCTCTGGCATGGGAGGGATACGTACCGAAATATTCACTAGAAAAGGGGGCGCCAGTTTAAAAAAGGTTAAGAACCTACGGACTATAACGTTGAGATGAGTGCGAACTTGCGCTTAATATTGGCGTATGTCATTATTTAGAAAAGAAAAAACAACTTGTATGTGAAAATGAAGCATGATACACAAAAATTCAAACAAATAAAAGAAAGTGTACTTACGTATTATTGCAGCAATCACCTACTCAATTATAACTTGAAAAGTTGGCAACCCTTATTTCCTATGTGTCATATGTGTTGAATTGTCAACCAGTTGCTTCATTTCATATAATGTCTCCAATAGGTTGAGATAACACGTAAGTACCGTTTTCTTTTGTCAGGGACACAGCTACCGCTGTACCAGTTGTACCAATGATACAAGGCCTCCAAGCTACATCGGCCCCAATACGCGTTATTACTGTCACTAACATGATGCTCATATCTGAAAAGAGCCCCCAAAAGAATTTTGATACAGCGCCCACTCAGGGATGTTTCGCAATTTCATATGTTTTTATTTCAACCTTTTTAAGTGTATACAATCTGCTTCTGTGCATAAGATTCTGTGCAAACTTAGGTCATCATACTGACAAAGCAAAGGCAGTGTTGGTAGCAATTACATATCAAACTGGAATACGCATCAAAGAACGAGCAAAACAAATGGCTCAAATACATGTTGAGGAAGCAGATGGTCATAAGATTGTAATTATTGTTGGTACTTATGTACTATCACAACAATCGCCAACTTTCAAAATAAGTTGCACAGTTGGCAACCCCATTTTTGAATGTCAGGTATGCGCTGAATTGGTAATCATGTGCTTCGTTTAATGAAATGTCACCAATAGGTTGCTATTATACGTAAGTACCTTATTTTTTCAAATTATGCTTTCGCATTGATAAAGATAGTTCAGTTCCTTTTCTGTCAATTAACGTTAGTATTGTATTTCGTTTTTCAATTTATTTTTATGCTCGGGATATATAATTTATATAATTTTTTTTATTAAGTAGCAATTTTAATTTTGTACTTAAGTATTACTGCACAATCGGCAGAGTTGAAGATAACTCGCTACTTTGGCAATCTCAATTTTGTATGCGCTGAATTGGAAATCACAGGCTTCATTTCCTATAATGTCATCAATAGGTTGCGATAATACGTACCTTTAATTCTGTACATTACTGTAACATTAGACTGGCCGCAATTTACCAATTTGGCGTAATTTCAAAATCATGTCAAAAACAATATGCCTACCAATATGAATTTAATATTATGAGTATTATATTAGCATGTGTTTTATCTTTCTCACCAGTAATCCTTAATTAATTCAGTATATAATGTTTGTTATTTTTATATTTTAGTACTTACATTTTATTTTTTTTGCCAGTTATGTACCGCAAATAATTTTTTGGGCAGCGTGACATCTTTCGCAAAATTAATCGGTGGGATTTTTCTTAAATATGTATTTTTATGTGTTTTTGAAATTTTTTTAAAATTTCTTTTAATGTATGTCTGAAGTACGAATGGCAAAATAAAAATTTTACAATAAATATATTTTGTTTGTATGAAACTGTGTTTATATTTATTTAATTAAAGTATTGAGGTTTCTTTTATTTTTGTCTTTTTAAGATTTAAATTTATGTTATAACTAGCTGTATCCAGCTACATGCTGCTGTGGCTCAGTGAGCTTAAAGATACTGGTGCATCATAAAGTAGGCCATGAGACTTACAAAAGTAAGTAATAACACACAAGAATTCAAACAAATAATAGAGAGGGTACTTACGTATTATTGCAACAATCACCAAGTCAATTAATAACTCGCCAAGTTGGCCCCCTGATTTTTATGTGTTGTACACGCTGAATTGGCAACTAGGTGCTTCATTTCATATAATGTCATCAATAGTTTGCGACAATACGCAAGCACCAAAATAAATTTAAAGTACATAAATAAGTTCATAAAATGATACATTTGGAATGTGGGCAGTCACCTTAATTATTTTGTGATGTATCGCATTGCTACTGAGCTGCGTCGTTTACGATACTGTCAATTTTGTGTGAGTACAGTTTATTTTTCTCACTGTCCTTCATTTAGTTTTTTAATTGTTTTTCTTAATTCTCAGTGCAATATGTGAGAATTCCGTTCAGTCAATTAATTTTTATTTAAAGTTATAGTGAAATTGACCTGTTTGGAGTGATTTTTTTTTTGTTCAAGTGGAATGAATTATTATGTGTCCCGTTGCATCAGAATTAATTGATTTATGTTTGAAGTTAAATATTTTGTTAGTATTTTTATATTTTTCCTATTTTTAATGTTTTGCAATTTTATATTTTAAATTTAATCTTCATATTCTTTAAGTCAATAAGCTTCCAGTGTCTGTTACATTTTGAATGTAACCAGTCACCTTAATTATTTTTTGATAAATTGCATTGCTGTTGTGGGAGCTGTGTTTTTAATGGTGGTATTGAATTTGTGGGAGTATATCATAAAAGAACAAAATGTCCCAATTTTTCTGTGGATCATTCAAAATTTCTTACGTACCATCAATTTGTGTGTGACTGCTGCTCTAGAACACACAAAGGTATTTGTATATTAGCATCCCCATAACAAAATTGGTGCCAGGCAAATCGCTCCTAGATTTCGAAACAACAAAGATTCTAAAATTTTTTATATGAAAAAGAACCAATCAGTCCAATTTGGGTAGAAAATAGTGTGATTCACATGGTGGCAATTTAGCTGCAGTTATGCTAATATGCAAGTACCCACATAACAAATAATAGTTGTCCATGGGAAAAGCAGTCTGTGTCTAGATATAAGCCGCTATATTATAAAGATAGGCCTTTAAATTTGTTGATAACAACTGCTTATGCTTATTGAATTGTGAATTGCAAGAATTATCAATCATTATCAACACTTCATCATACATATTTTGCTGCAAAATCCATGTTTATAATTGAATTTTCCTTGCGTATTCTACTGAAGATATCTACAGCCACACACACATGTATGGTTTATATTCCTCCCCTAACTTCATTGTAGCTGAAAGAAAGCAGGCACACATTCAATATATGACTGCAAACAATGCACAAATTTGATTTTGTTGTCAAATGTTGCTCATGCCATTGATACTTCCCAGTGTTAATGAAATTTTTAACGTAGGCAATCACCTTGATTATTTTTTGTAACTTGATTTTGTATTAAGCTGTATTTTATTATGAAGTTGATTTTATGAGTGTAGTTAATTTTCCCCCATTTTTTTTCATTTAATTTTTCCTCTTTATTTCTCAGATCATTTGGCAGGAATTGAGTTCTGTCAATTAATTTTTATTTGAATTCAAACTGTATAGTAAAATTGAACTCTTCAGAGAGATTTGTTGGAGTGGGATGAAATATTCTGTTTCCAATTGCTTTGGAATTAAGCTGTGTTGATTGATGTACATCTTAAGTACAATACTTCATTAGAGAGAGTATTTTTTATTTTGCCCTTTCTTTTTGTTCCTGATTTTTCCTTTTTTCAACGTTTCGAAATTTTATGTTTTTGTTTCAACTTTTTCTTCTTTACAAGTGCAGTCAATTGGATTCTCAGTACATAAAAATAATGCTTTGTTGGGAATCAAATTTAGATCGTTCTACTCACTAAGCAAAAGTAGTGCAATGAGCAATTGCATAACAAATGAGAAAAACAGATCAAGACACATCAGAGCAATATGCAGCTAGACTTGAAGATGCAGGTTTGCAAGCACAGCATTTGCTTGTTACATCATCAGGTCTATATATATATATATATATATATATATAGTATAATAAAATAAAAGTGAAGAATTTCTAGAAGTTATTTTTTTTTATAGAGTATGTATATATATATATATATATATATATATATAATGGATAAGATTTTCTGAGATATTTGGGAGGTACATGGATTTATTCCCGGTGAGAAATATATTAATAAAGCGAGCGTTCAGATATAATAAAAAAATCAGTAGATCAGTTTTTAACTATAACAGTATTCAGGAATTGGTAGATCTAAAAGAATGTAGATGCAATGATTACAGGAAATACGTGGACGAATATCATGGACACGTAGTAACAGGTTGCTTAGAAATAGTTCAAGATCAGAAATTAAGAGAAATTATGTGCAAAGGCACTGGTTATCGACTAACTATTTCAAATAGCAATTTAAATGTGAGAAAACAGCTATCAGAAGATATTAATAAATTTATTCTAAATGTTGCAATTAAATATAATTTACCTACTCAGGCCTTTAAAGAATATGAGTTTCATGTCCTAAGGGACTTAATGAATTTGAATTTGAATTTTAGAACAAAAAATAATATTTCTTATACAGAAATTAAAAGACCAATAGAAAATTTACAAAAACACTTTGTGATAGTTTATGTAGATAAAGTCCCAGGAAATTCTGCAATAATGTGTAAATATTACTATAGTAAATTAATAAATGATCATATAAAAAATAACAATGCATATGAAGTCTGTAAATTTAGTATGAAAGAAATTAACAATAGATTATTAGCATTTTGTAAACAATTAAATATTTCTAGCAATAAAATTAAATATCCTCATATATTTTTGACTCCTAAATTTCATAAAAATCCAGTCAAATTCCGCAGTGTAACAAATGGGTTCAATACATATATATCCAAATCGGGAAGAATTTTACAGACCATATTACAAGATACAATAGACAAATTTAAAGATACTTGCATTATAAAAAACAGCCATGATGTAATAAAGAAGGTTGAGCAACAAGAGGTATTTTCAGTGCATGGATTGGATGTCGAAGATTTATTTAATTCCATCAGAATAGAAGATATAATTCAGGTACTTTCAGATGCATATGAGAAATATGGTTTGAATGAATACATTAGTTTTGAAAAGTTCAATACACTAATTCGTTTTGTAATACAGGAGAATTTTATTATTTTTGATAACAAACTCTACAAACAAATCAAAGGATAACCTCAGGGTGGTCCAGCCAGTAACAGTCTCGCTAACCTGTATTTACACCACTATGAATCAAATCGAAGAAATGAACCATCTTGCATCTTATTAAGATACATAGATGATTTAATTGTTATAGGTCGCGACATTGAATTTAAACCAAACATTAATTTTTATCCGGAATACCTAAAATTAATACAGACAAATTTTAACTCCAGCAAAGTTGAATTTTTAGGTTTAGATTTAAATATTATTGACAACAAATTATATAGCAATATCTATGATAAAATGGAAGCATTTAACTTCAATGTCATAAAGATACCGAACTTCAATAGCTGCTTATATATTTCAATATTTAGAAATATAGTTTTAAATTTTTTGATGAGAAATAATAATTTAACTACACACAATATTGATAAATTCAAGAACATCCAGAAATTTATATTTTGTTGCATAAAGAATGATTATCCCATCAACTTCTTGAGAAAATACATAGATCAAAAATATTTCTTAAAAATATTTTTAAACTCATAAATGCACAAATCCACCACACAACATTAGGTCCACAAAGTCAGCTTGTTAGTGGTCCAGCTGTGAAGAGTTTGTGCATTCCACACACAGAATACATTATAGTATACACATAGACCAATATTTACACGACTACACTTTAAAATTATTTATGACCAATCAAATGTTTATGACCAATCAAGCAACTTTTTTGCATGCAATCTGATTTGCATCTAATATCAAATGATTGAACTCTGGTGTGAGATTATGAATCATTTGGATTGGCATGGCATTAGTGGGTGTTGTGAGCAAGATATATAGGAGAGGTAATTGTTGTATTAAATATGAGAGAAAAATCGTTCAAAATTTGTGAATTGAATTATTGATAGAATGCTTTTTGGTGAGTTTTTAATGATTTACGCTATTCATTTATGAAAATAATTGGTTTTTAATTTGAACTTTTGAATTTTAGACATTTTTCTACCTAAGGAGGAGTGCGTCATCTTTGGTGTTTGAGAGTTCACTTACATTATGCAATTATTTGTTTTAGAATTTTAATATTTGTTTTAGAATTTTAATATTTGTTTTAGAATTTTAATATTTGT
>BMAV01024306.1:13725-25841 GCA_019973955.1 Trichonephila inaurata madagascariensis | reverse complement strand
CACATATTTAGATCCCTTTAAATTTGATTTGATATATATTTGTAAGTTAAAAATTCGTATTGGATACACGAACCATAAAATAAAAACGATACATACTCATATTTGACCCATAAAAACTCATACATGAGTACATTACGCACTCATTTTGCTGTTATGTAAATGAATGAGTTCAATGTTCAAATATGTTCAAAAATGAGTATGTGATGTTTACAATTTTGATTACGTAGTCGTTGCCAAAGATAAGAATGGGCTATTCTCAAATTTGAGTATGTTTGCATCGGAGCTATTTTGAGTATGTGACGTATTTAAAAGTGAGTATTTTGTACTCAGTTCAGAATACCGGTTTTTCGCTGTGCTTAATGATATTTTAACGTAATGTTGAAACTAAATCATATGAATTTTGGTAAGTGTAAATGAACTTAAATATTATGTAAGCCAAAACCAAACGGGTCTTAACGCTTAGAAAATTGATTTTTCAAATTAAATTTTTTAAAAAAATATATGAATGTTGCGACATGGTCGATCTTCGTATCCCATGTCGTGGGGTTTCAGCGTAAGTTAGAGGTGTGGGATTCTCGAAATGATGAGACATTTTAGAATTCTTAATATGACTTTTATTAAGAATTTAACTTAGATTACTTAGATATCGAACAAACTTATATTAAGTGAGAATAAACCAAAACACGTAGCCTTAATTAACACAGATCGCGCAATTAGATCACTTATTAATATAATTATATTATATCCGCCTACTCTCAATTTCAGTAATAGATTCGCGTTCAGAATATAATCTTCCTACCTTGGTTGAATACTCAACGTCCAATCTACTTCAAATATTTCTCCAAGTGGGCGTACAATGGTATGTACCTTGGTTGAATGGCGCGATTGTGTCTTGATTCTAGGTAAGCCGTCAATCAACACTTCTATCTCCTCTGAACTGAACTTTCTCTAAATTGCCATCTCGCTCACTAAAACTTCTATCCTTTTAAAGGTTATCTTATTTGCATCTAGCCTTCGTTTCACTTCTTGGATTTGGGTTGGAAAAGATTTGCCATTAATCGTGGCCGTCAAAGAACACAGAGGTTATGTTAGAGAAAGGACGCGTGAGATGTCACAATGTGTTTATTGCAGTAGCCAGATAAAGGGGGGGGGGATTTTTTTAATTACAAAACATATTTTATATATTTATTTCGGAAAAATAGCTCAAAATGCACACAAAAATGGCAAGATTTTCTTAAAGCAAAACAGGTTCTTGATAAAAACAATTATATTATAGTAAAAATAAGGAACTTATCTCAAAAGTGCTTATATTTTTCGGGAAAATGAAATGTGTCAAAGATTTTTTCCGCTTAACTTTTTACCAAAATATTTCACCAAAATTATTTTTGTTAATTCGTTATAATTAAATAAAAACCTTAAGTGCTCCTGATTAAATGTTCCCCAAATGTTTTACTTTCTCAACTAGGAAAAACATCCAATATGTTCATCAAACACCAAGAGAAGGAATATACTATTTCTATGCAAGTGATTTCGACATTTCACCCAAACATAATACACTGTTCTTCATTTGATAATAAACACTCTTCAAAACACATTTTATAAAATTGATGCCACCCTAAAAGGAAGAGAGACATATTGTTCCTGGTTTTTTCTTATCTTTTTCACTTAATATATGAAAGATTATTTGACAAACAACCTTATGAAACAAAGCCTTAACCTATAAATTTAAACAAAGTTCAAACTTTCTTTGATTCTAAATGTAGTGTAAGTAATCAAATATATTTTTAACCTGAGTACTGCAGTCTAGATCAGGGGTATCCAACCCAAATTATCTTGCGGGCCACTTCGGAAAAACATTATAATCTCGCGGGCCGCACATAAAAATATGTACCTTTATATCAGATTTGGAAACAAAAAAACATTTATTGATTGAAAATTTAAAACAGAATGAATTATTATTATAGTTTTCATTATTTTTCATGTATACAGGCATAGATAATGTAATAATGATTATATAATATAATAATGCGATGATCAAATAATGTTTAAAGTATTACAGTTGCCATTTTCTTGAAAATTACGGTGTTCCTATTGAGTTGATCTTTCGTTACTCATTGTTGAAATTTGATAGTGCTGTCATTCGCGGAAACGGTTAAGTATACTTTGCCCTTTATCTTAACCGTCCTGAATATTTTTCTTAAACTTTTTTAATTATTTTTTATCCTCATCTCTTTTTTTTTTTTTTTTTTTATTCTTAAAGCAATCATCTTTTTACTCGGTGTATAACGCGCACTCGTAAATTTCTCTTATTTTTTGTGTTCGAAGTGCACGCTATATGTCGGATTTTACGGTACTTTATAATTTTTTTGTAAATGGGGCCTGTTTTACAACAATATACACAGTGACGTATTAAGACTCTTTGATGTATTGGGCCCCTAAGCAAAAGTAGGCCCTACCTTAGATCTTTAAAAGTAGGCAGTATATAGCATGCATTGTCAAATACTTATTCAAAAGGTAATTTGAAACAAATGTTGCAACGTTGTTGTTTTCTCGTCATACAGCTGAAAAGTCTGCTTTTCTTTTAGCGGATAGGATAACCGCGTTCCTATGCACACGTGCACCCTTAAAATATGGAGAGGTCTTGACTTTGACCATTGTCCCGGCAACCTTTTACAACATGAGAAACCTCTACTCCGCCCACGAGCCGGATGGATCTCGAGGATAAAGAGGCTGACCGGTACCACCCCGAGACCCTAGAGACGGCAGAGAGAAGTCCGTTGGAAACCTTCCAACAGGAGAGATGTAATCTCCTCTCTCACAAGCAACAGAATTTGAACTCTAATGAACTAAC
This sequence comes from Trichonephila inaurata madagascariensis, assembly GCA_019973955.1. Lineage (NCBI taxonomy): Eukaryota > Metazoa > Arthropoda > Arachnida > Araneae > Nephilidae > Trichonephila > Trichonephila inaurata. Next base: position 22,990 of record BMAV01024306.1, on the reverse strand, counting down.
CAACCTTTTAGTAACTTCAATATATATACAGTAATTAATAGCTGTGACGTAAATAAACCAATTATTTAAATTAATAAATATCATTCTACCATTATTTTTATCAAAAGTCACAATATGCTAGACTCACAATCACAAAAACCTAAGCATAAACCGACTCGACCAATGGCCGCATTTTAACTGAATGAGTTGAGTGATTGTAAATGATACCTATACCTAAACATGGACAATGGTTGTCACATAATAATACAGTCTTATCCTTTCTGCCAATCGACATGCAGTTTGAAATTCCCTGTTTTTCGGAGAATATGTGCGGAAATAATATTCGCGAACATTAAAGTTATCTGGATCATGGTCTTATTAAACTGAAGTCGAGAACGAGATGAGGCCCCCACAGAGGGTGAAGCCCTGGACCCAGGCCCAGTTGGACCATTCCTTAAGAACGTCTCTGAATATACAAAAAAAATCAAACTTCTTCCAAAGTAATTATGCAGATATTCAAGTTGTGATTATATCTTGGATAATCTGAGGGTTTTTAGTGGAAGTATAATGGGTTGGAGAAAGGCATTAAATATCAATGCGTGTTCAGATTGTTTTTTTTTGTTGTTGTTGTTGTTATAAAAAAAGATGTTCCACAAATTATAAAAGAGTAAATGGACTTTAATGTTGCTTGTTACTAGATAAAACATATGAAATACACTGTAACACGATATTCTGCAGAAAAGTAAACAATATGGAATGACAACATAGTGTTTCCAAAAGGACAGCAAATTACCAGTTATATCAGTTGACCTCAATTCATGTAGCCACACAGGTTCTTCTCAATTATTATTATTATTAATACCTGTTTTTATATATATGTATATTTTAAGTGAGAAAAGCCTTTCTATAACAGTGTATTCTAGTGTAACTACAATTTCTCTCTCTCTCTCTCTTTCTCTCTCTTTTAATTCCATGTAATAATAATTTGTTCATTAAAGTTTCTGAAAAAATTTCAAAAAGAAAATTTTAAGAGATAATTTTGGATAGAAAAATTATCTATCAGAAGTTTCTAATTATAATTTAGTGTTAAAAAATATTATTAGCTGCTTTAAAAATGTATATTTAATTTTAATAGAAAACATAAATTATACATGGGAGTAATAATTAAAATAAATTCTTTCTTTGATTCTAAATGTTGTGAACGTAATCATATATTTGTTTACCTTAGTGTTACAATCCAAATTAAACCCTTTGAAAAGTCTATCGATATCACAATTTGAATTTAAAAAATATTTTTGATATTTTATACAATATTATAAACCTATTTTATATAAAATGGCACAAAATCAAATTAGATAAAATAGTAAGTAATTGTTAGCATGTGTATAAATTTAATGTAAAATTTGACTTAGTGTGTAATTCTCTATTTTAGCATAATCGAATGTATCGTTTGAATATCCAACTGCATAAATCATCACTATTTTTATTTAAAATGTATAACATTTACAAACAAACAAACAAAATTCTGTGATGGATGAAAGTTTTCATCGCGATTTCCATTAATATCCTCTTGGGGGTTTTTGGGGCCAGAATGGCAATTCTTTCCAGCCAACTCGAGAAGAAGAATGTGAGAATGCTAATTAGGAATCTTAAATATAGTAGAAGTTTAGCATTCCCGGGATGGCTACGTGAAGTTGGTATATGAGGTCTATGTTTATGATTAGAAGCGATTAAGTTAAAGTTAGAGGAAATTCCTAGTTCAAGAATTAACCTACCAGTACCTGTGTATTCAAGCTAAAGGTGGATACCATTCTACAAGGAGTAAAGCCACGTCAGTTAGGACCAAGAGAATAGCTGTTACCTAGGATATAGCGGCAAGCGTCTTAAATTAAGATATAAGGAAACTGCGTGTATTAATGAGATTAGAGGGAATCTGTAAAGTTAGATATAGGGGTCAATTACACGATTATTTGGTAATATGAATTGTGTCTTCTCACTCCAGATTTGCTTAATTTAATTATTATTATTATTATTGTGTGTATATAGTGTTTAAGTTAAGATCTTAATAAACAAATGTTAAGATGACAGATTTGCGTTATTCTTCGTGCTTTCCTACAGATACAGGTCGCGTAGATAAAGTAGAAATGGGGCACCCCGGGTAGGTGCCTCACAAGTTGACGAGTTACGAGAACAAAGTATAAAATTACAACCATAAAAAATGATACAACAATACGGATAACAAAAACATGCATAAAATTTTAATATTCCTATACGAACAATGAAAATTACATTTTGTTTGACCATAAAAACGAATTATGGGAACTTTTTTCGCACAGTAATAATTATAAGTAGATTCAAATAAAACTGATCAATTAGAAATACAGCTACATATTTATAGTTTATAATTAATGAAATACTTGAAAAATGGTGAAAAATTGAAAGTATGACAGTTGAAAACGACGTTGACAGTCAAAAGCACCGCATATGGAATCCTGATCTAAAGTATTTTAAAGTTTGATAAATTAAGTCAAAGTTTTGAAAATTGGAAATATTTTCATTTATTTAAGTATTTGATAAAAAGTAATAAAACGAAACAACTGATTGTGTAAAATTGAGGTGTCAAACACACGGCCGCCCAATACATAGTTTGTGGCCCACCGAGACTTTTTAAAAAATTTTAAATTTCAAGCTTTAAAGGTACACAGTACCCTTTTTCAAAAAAAAAAAAAAAAAATTGGGGAGACAGTAACAATAAAAATAATTTGTGTTTTATATTTAGATTATATTTTATTAAACTGATTCTGTAAATAAAAAATCACAGTTTGACCAACCATCATTTTACAACTTTAAAAAATAACAAAATTATTTTTCTAGCCAAACCTGGAAAAAACACGAAATTTTTTAAAATATTAACTTAAGCATTTTTTTAAAAAAATAACTAGAAATATATCTCAAACCTAAATCCATATTAACTTTTATGGAGCATACATTTGGGAGTACATATAAAAAATTTCAAGATTCTATCTTGAACAGAAAAAATACCTTAGGGCTTAGAAAACGCTTACATCTTCAAAATTAAAAGTCTGAGGGAAAAAAATAAAGTAAAAGCATAAAACAAAAACTTATAATGCCCGTAAAGCTCTTAATTTTTAATACGTTATTTCCCAATGTATTTTTTCTACATTAAAACACTACTTTTATTAAATATGACTGAAAATATTTTTTCTAATTCAATATATATTTTTGCATAATATTGATAGAATTTGGTTTACGACTACAGTTTATTCAGCTTAATCTTAACCTAATCTTTTCACAGAAGTTTTGAAACACAAAGCATTTATGTACACAATAATAATATGCTACTAACTTAAGTTAAAAATCGCCAGGTTTGTAGTTCATAAAATTTTATTTTTTTCAGTTTTAAATCGGGGCAATTTAGCAAGTTTGGTTATTTGTTTCACGACATTAAAGTACTATAATATAGTACTACGGTATGTTTCTATAATGGAGCTCGGTACATGATGGAAATATTCAGTTTTTTATCTGTAATACTTGTATTCAGAAGTATGATTGAAGTATCAACTTAGGGCATTTTTAGATTTATCATTTTCAGTAGTATATCCCTTAGAAATATTGTTTCTCATAGCAACCTGGGAACGTTTTGGCCATGGCATTTTCTCAACTGCAAAAAATTGATGATAAGGCTTTTAAGTTATATAAACCATTTTTTAAAATAAAAATTGGCCTTGAAATCTGTCTGAATTAAGTAACTATGAGAACTCAAAACACTTAAATTATAATCAAGCAGAAATTATTTTAGTGATGAAAATTGAAATTAATAGCCATTTCATACTGAAAGAGTTCATTGTACTCAAAAATATTTTTAATTACTTCAATTTAAGAGAGGAAAAATGCTTTAAAATGAAACCGAAACCAAAACCTAAGCTCTGAAAACTTCACACACACAAATATCTAAAAAATTAATTTGTTATCGGATCTGAAATTTGGTGGCAAGCTGCAGAATAATATGGGCCACAAGAAAATGCAAAAAAAAATCGGTATAATTGAGATTTGTAGGGTTCTGTGTAGCCTTAAAAATGTTTTTACATTGAAATTTATTTGAGGCGAACCTTTTTTTATAAATTCACAATATATTTACTAAGTTGCCTATTCTCTTTGTTTCAGAAATTCTATTTAATAATAGACTAGCCTTTAGATTAAAAATTATTTTTCGTATTTTATTAGAATTTCTATAATTTAATTTTAAAATATTAAATTAATTTTTATTAAATTTTTAAATGTATTCATGGATATTGATGGCACCACAGCGGCTGTTATTTTTCTTAATCTTTCTCGCTTTGGCGTGTACAATCAGCTAGAGGCGCACGTCGTGACCTCATAGGCAGTCAGAACTATTTCTTTAAAGTCTTAAAATATATAGTGCAATATTTTTTGTGTCCAAAACAAGAATAAAAAATTATGCCTGACACGTAAAAACTTTTTCAGTCACTAAGGGATATAATCTTACAAGGCACTTTGACCGGTAGCTCACACAGAAATTTTTCAAGGGGGGGGTCCGGGGTCGAAAGTTCACCATTCTTGTATCAGACTCCTTTTGATTTTGTCGATTTTCGGGAGCAAAACACAATAAAAAACTAATTATTTAATAAATAATTAGCATTAATTAATTAAATTAATCATTAATAACAGATAATTAAATTTTACGTAATAAATACTTAGAATTATAGTCAATCGGAAAAAAAATCAAAGGTTTAGGGGGGTCCGGACCCCCAGGACCCCCTCCCCTTGTGTGCGCCACTGACTTTGACCAATACGTTGCAAAATCTTCATGAAGAAAAATTGCCGGAATTGAAATCAATTCTTCAAAAACAACAAAGTGTACATACTAAATATTTTGAAAACAATTTTGCTGCTGTAAAAGTAATTATATATTATACAATTTATCAGCAAGCAGATTGAAACCATTAACTGAAGGGAAATTTTTTAGTGGAAGCTTTGTGAGAGCTGCGGAAGTATTATGTCCAGCACAAAAATTTTTTTAAAGTGTAAGCTTTAGTCGAAATACTGTAGCTAGCTGTGTTAATGAAATAGCTGAGAATATTTGAGAGATCAACTAAAATTCAAAGATACCAACATTTCAAGCCTACTCGACTGCAATTGATGAAAGTACAGTATTCGAAATATCGCTCAGTTGGCTGTTTTTATTCGTGGATGCGATTGTAATTTAAGGTATCCGACTACGTTCGGAACCATGATTTTGCAAAAGCGCATAAATGTTTAATTTTCATGATATTTAGTGTCACTTGGATTAGAATATATGTATAAAATTGTTTTAAGAACATTTTGACAAAAAAAATTATTTAAATACAATATTTTGGCAAAAAATTAAAGAATAATCTTTTTTCAAAATGTTCTCCTTTTGTGAAAAATACTTCTATTATAATAATATTTTGTGCCTGTATATAGTTCAGACCTCTTTACAGAGGCTCAACTAAGATTTTTGAAAAATTCACATTATTTTCAGAGTTACAACCCATTGAAATATAATTATCGGCGTTTTTTTTTCTTAAAATTGCTCCCCTCTGTTGTCTTAAAATTTGGATAAACCCACTCCTAATTTATATATTTCAAAAATTCTAGTTGAGCCTCTGTAGAGAGATTTGAGCTATATACAGGCAACATATTATAATAGAAGCATTTTTCACAAAAGGAGAATATTTTGAAAAAAGATTATTCCAAGTTAGTTTTTTGCCAAAATATTGTATTTAAATAATTTTTTTTTGTCAAAATGTCCTTCAAACAATTTTATACATATATTCTAATCTAAGTGACACTAAATATCATGAAAATTATCCATTTATGCGCTTTTGCAAAATCACGGTTCCGAACGTAGTCGGATACCTTAAACATAAGTGAAGAACTTTTGAAAAGTATTCCTATGTATAATACAACTTCTGAAACAGTTGGTTTGCCTTGTAACTAGTTGTGCACCCTCCAACACATGGCTAGTATTACTAAAGAAATTGTTGCAAGATTTAAAAAAAAAAAAACATTCAAACAGCATGGTAACTGCAATTTCGAACATTTTTATTGTATTACTTATTGCATCAGCAAGTACCGTGCTTTTAAGTTTTAAATATCGAATGGTTTAAAATTAGTCACTAAAAGCGTAATTTATATTCGAGTGCGTGTACTTAGTCATTGTCAGTTTGCTTCATTTCTGGTAGGCATAAATAAGGATACATGAATCTACCATATTATACGAAACGTAAAATACATTGAAAAAAAATACATTGAACAACATACATTAAATACATAATACAATCATTATAAAAATCATATTTTTCGTCCATTGAAGCATGGGGCCCCAACTTGATATAAAATAGATCATGTGGCTCATAATATCATATGGGTTTGACATGTCTGATGTAAAACATTACAATAAAATCCTATATTTTAAAGTGACTGAGTACTTTCAGGATTATAAGTCTGCAAAAGCGTTCAAAGGATTTTTTTTTTTTCTATTTTTAGTGTCAGTTAAATTTGAATATACACGTAAAAAATTTTTTTAAATATTATTCCAAGAAAAAAAAATATTTAAATGCAATTTTTTTCAAAAAGCAAAGGAAAGAAGGACTAATTTTCAAAATATTCTCCTTTAATGAAAAATGCTTCTATAATAATAATATTTTACCAATATATGACTTAATCTTATTTACAAGACTTACTCACAAAGCCTGAACTAGTAGTTTTCAGATATATAATTTAGGAGTGGATTTAATCAGATTTCAATGCATCAGGTAGACAAATTTTAACAAAAAACCCCGATTGTTATTTCAATTGATCTTGACTCTGAAAATAATGCGAATTTTCCAAAACTTTCATAAACTTTTTCATAAAAGGAAAATGTTTTGCAAATATGTCGTTCTTTTTTCTTTTTTCTTTTTTTACCCAAAAAAATTGCACTAGAATAATTTTTTTTTTCTTGTGATAATACTCATAAAACAATTTTATATGTATGTTCTAATTCAATGGACACTAAATACATTTTTTGAAAAAAACAATTCATTTATAAGCTTTTTCAAATTACAGTTCCGATGTTAGTCAGGCACAAGAGAAAGCTCAATCCTCTCCTATAAATAACTAATTTTAAAATTAAAATTTTTGAAGATACATAACAATTAATTTTAATATTTTTTAAAATATTAAAAAATAATCTAAATTGGTCAACCAAATATATGTTTTTTTTCTAAATGAAAGTCTGTAACTTGCGTTCCCTATCTATTCACGTCCGAAATATATAATGGGTTGTTTAAAACGAAACAATTAAAGTGCTAACTGGCAAATATCAAGTTATTAAAATTTGATCAAAGCGAAGATAGGTATGTGTTATTTTTAATAAAAGTAATAAATATACATTATTCTTAAATATTCCATTTTCATTTCTATATACGTTTTAAATTAATTTACAACAAACAGAAAATTCCCAACCCACTCGTGTTTCACATGGTTATTAAAAATATTTAGTATATAAAAGAATTAAAAAAATACTGCGAATTAAACATTTTTTGGATTAAATTATATATTCCTAGTTCATATTTGTGAAAGATAAATTATATTACGACATAAAACTTTAAAACTAAATGTAATATATACTTTATAGGTGCTTATATGTATGTGTACGGGGGGGGGGAGAAGTAAGACTATGAAAATAAAGGTAAAACATTGTAGTCTCTGTATCTGACAACATTGAATAAGCTAAATTCGTGTGACGCCATAGTCACATAACTACAATCATGTGTTTTCAGCCAATCGGTTCAAATGCTACGCTCTGTTGTCAAATTTTGCTTCTTGCAGAAATTTTCTTTAAAAAGTATATATTTTTGTAAACGATAATAATGCACGTAAGTAGGCAAAATATATTTGATTTAAAAGTACACGTATAAAATATCAAATTTTTAATACTAAAAACATTTTTTAAAAAATTTTTCGCAATACTTCAATTTTTCAATCCAATTTTAAAATTTGAAAGTTTTTCGAAATTTTACAAGAGAACAAGTACAAGTTTAATGCCAGTTTTGAATTTAATGGAGAACACGTGATTATCTTTATCATGTGCGACCCTCATGAATTAGTCCATTACATTAAAATTTCAAAAGTTTAATTATTTCATCACTTATTTATATACTTTCTATAGTCTTTAGTTTTATTTCTAAGAAAATTTTTTAAGAGGAGTCTAGAAAGAGTGTGACAAAAAAAAAAGATCACAAAAAGACAAAATTCCTCATTCTAAATCTAAAATCCTTCGTAAATCACTTAAAATAGTTACATTTAACCTTAAATAAAAGGTGTTGCAATGATTTTTTTAAAAATGGTTTCTCTATAGAAATGCCAAAATTCGCAAACAATAGAAGAAAAGAAACGATCTTAACAAATTACAAAACATTTCTCTTTCCAAAAACCAACCTTAAAAAGTTGAACAAACTTGTTGGGTAGAATCCTAAACCGTGTGTAACAAATGTCCCCCGAGTTCTTAGAAAAGTAATGAGACGAAATATCTTCAAATAGTTTTCGAATATCTGTTTACAAATGCCTAACATACGCTACTTCAACTGCAAAGACGGATTTGCTACTAAAATTACCACCGTTAGCTGTCTAACAGCAAAATAAAACACGAAAACCTAAATGCCACAAAGTCCAGAAGATCCTCTAAATTTAACTTCTTTCACCTAGGTACCACAAAAAAAAGAAAGAAAAGAATCAAAATCGTACAAGAAGATCTATAAATATCTAGTAGGCATTTACCCTTGTTACTACTGTTTAAATGCGCAATACGGTAGCGGTTGCAATTGGCAGATACGGCTGACTAAGGCGTGGCTCCTGCTGTCCAATGACGATTCAGATGGGGACATTGATTGACAGCCGAGCCATGTTGCCACGCCATTGGTTTGCCTGAAAAACTGGATTTCAATGAGTGATGATGTTATTTGATAATTTTGTGGTTGAAGGTGGTTTTGTCATTAACTGGTGATTACTCTAAGATTTTGCAGCCGTTGTAATTTTCATGAGGTTCTGGCAACAAGAAACGGACTATTAAAAGGTATGTGAATATTGATTCGTTTGCCAAAATTATTTTTGACCTGCCAATACAGCTCGGAGTCATTATCCCTTAGGCTTAAGTTGTAATGTAAATATGAGACTGCCATAGGAGACTATAAATATAGAAGGAATATATTAAACATTGTATTTCTCTTTTCATTGCTCT
>BMAV01024305.1:0-12425 GCA_019973955.1 Trichonephila inaurata madagascariensis | reverse complement strand
AATGATTTTGACAGGAAGAGTAATAAATAAACTCCTAAAAAACTTTTGGCCAAAGTAATAAATTATAAAAATTTAGACTTTTCCCCTCCTCTTCCCAGGGTATTTCATGGTTTTTTAAAATATATAAAACCCCATGTATATATATTATTTTGTATATAAAATAATATAAACATATAAAATACATCGACAGCTATAGAAGTCATAATAGGTCTCCACAGTGCCCCCAAAAAAAATTTTTAAAAGGGGGGTCGAAAGTTCACCATTCTTGTATGATGCTCCTTTTTTTTTTGTCGTTTTTCGGGAAAAAAACACAGAAAAAACCTAATTATTGAATAAATAATTAGCATTAATAAAAAAAATTAATCATTAATAACAAATACAAATTAAATTTTACTACTATATACTTAGCATTATAATCAATCGGAAAAAATCAAGGACTTTGGGGGTCTGGACCCCAACTTTAATGCCACTGATACTATTATATATCAAAAATTTTTTAAGTTTTTATTAATTGTTTACTAATGCTAAAAATTTTTTCAATAATAATTTTTGTTTTTCCCCAAAATAACAAAACCACAAGAATATTTGGGGATCGAGGTAGTGTTTTCGACCGGGCCCCCCTTAAAAATTCCTTTCCACTGATTTTAGTAGCGCACACAGAAATTTTTTAAAGGGGTAATTCGGGTTCGGAATTTCCCCTTCCCTTTATCACTCCTTTTTTTTGTCGATTTTCGGGAACAGAAAAAACAATTATTAATAAAAAATTAGCATTAATTAAAAAAATTAATCATTAATAACAAATACTTCTTTTAAATTTCACGTGCAAAAATTTAATCTTTTGGAAAGAAATAAAAGGGCTTTGGGGGCGGCCCCCCGACCCCCCTTGGGGCGCCCGGGGTTTCTTTTTTAGCCCACCCTTTTGCCTTCAATTTTATTAGCTCTACACCTTGAAAGGTTTTGCCCGCCTCGGTGCCCTTCCCCCTAGATTATCGCTGACTGGGGTTTGGAAAATAAAAACTAAAGTTCCCTAATCAAATTACTTTAAAATTTAACTTATACCAAAAAGAATTAGATAAAAAAGATATGTGAGAGGAATCTGATGGAAACACACTTTAATACCGAAATAACTAACCCGGACCACTATCAAAACTCTCCCCAAAGCTCAATTCAATGTACACTCAGATCAAATATTTAAATGGTCCCCCCTACCTTTTGCCCAACAAAGTATCAGTCTATCTGATCTAGCTAAATTGGGGTTTTACCCCTTCAAGGGTATGCACCGAATAAGGGCTCTCTGTACCAGTAACCTCTTTTGACTGTCATTTAACCGAAATATCCACCTTCCACACAACTAACATAACACTCCCAAATGCCACCCAGCAATCAAAACTTTTTTAAAAAAGCTTTCAATTTGCATCTTTCCTTCACGTTTTACTTCTTGGTTTGGGTTTGGGAAAAAAGAGTTCCACATTCATTCGGGCCCACAAAAAACCCAAGGAAGTTAATGAAAAGCTGACGTCACCCTCTGTTTCCTGTTTTGTTTGTTCTTATAAAATTTTATTTCGATATTCTTTAACACCATTTATTTTCTTGATATGTTTCTTAAAATACAATTTCTTTCTTTTTTAGCTTTGTAGGAAGTACAATTGCGTCTCTTATTATTTTATTATATTTCATTACGCTATATATAGATGTGTGTGTATAGTTAATAATAATACTCTACTAAAAAGACAGAAATCAATGGAATACACAAGATAAGTGAAACTTTAAAAACACATATATTAAAATTTTAAGAAATGTGGATGCTGCAACGCGTGTTATAAACATTGCTGACTTAGGATAGTTCTTATAATATATATGAAAAATAATTTTATAAAAAAGGGGTTTAACATTTGTGGCTAAATTCCCTTTTTTTTTTTAATACTGGGGAAATCCTATTGAAAAAAAAGGTTTCAAATATTTAAAAAAATCAAAAATACTTCAAAAAAATTTACCCACAAAAATTCAATAAAAAGCTCTCTTTTTTCCATTTTCAATTCCGACTAAAACAAATTCAAAAATTCTTGAATCCCCCCCTGACAGGGTTTTAATCTTTAACCCCCCTTTAAAAAAACTTTTTTTTTTTAAAAAAATTACCCAAAAAAAAAAATAAAAAAAAAATATAAAATTTTTTTATTATTTTTGTAGTTTGGGGAAAAGAAATTTTGGTTTTGGATTTTTTATTTTAAAAGCGTTTTAAAAAAGCATTTAGATTTTAAAATTTCTTTAGTTTTTCATTTTTAATTTAAGTTTTTTTTAATAAAAAAATTTTTTTTTTTTTTATTTTTTTAAAAACCTTAAAAATTTTTTAAAAAAATCTTTCCCCCTTTTTATTTTTAATTTTTTGTCAACACTTTTAGATTTATTTTTTTATTTTTGGTTAATTTTCAAAATTTTTAAAATTTTATTTTAAAAAGGTAAAATTTTTAAAAATTTTTTAAAAAGTTTTTTGGAACAATACAATAAAATTTGAAAAATTTAAAAAAATATTGTTAAAAAAAATTTTTTTTAAAAAACAAAAACAATTTTAAAATTTTTTAAAAGGAAAAAAAATTTTTTTTTTTTAGTTTTAAATTTAAAATTTTCCTTTTTTTATGAAAGTCTTTTGTTTAAAAAAAATTAACACTTTTTTTTCCCTGTTTTATAACCCAAATTTTTTTTTATTTTTTAAAAAAAAAATAAAAATTTTTTTTAAATTGAAAATTAGTTTTTTTTTTTTTTTACCACTATAAAACCCGATTTGGGAAATTTTTTTTAAAAAAAATGGGGGAAAAAAAAAAAAAAACATTGGCCGTAGACTTCCAGGCGTTTTTGATCGAAGCGATTTTTTTTTTATATTTGATTCGCTAAGATAACTTTGTCTAAGTCATTCTACTAATTTGCTTCTGAAATCTAAATGTTTTTTACTTCAATTTTTTTTTTTTGATACAAAACACATGCGTTCCAAATGAAAGAATACTTTACTAAATTTACTATAAATTTTACCTAAATATACGAAATGACGATGACATATCGCAGTCCGTTTCACGAGTGCAGGCAGCGATCGCTTATATTCGATTGGAAAAATTACGGCAGAACAAAATACGACTCTGTACGAGAATTATCTTTGTGCACAGTTTGGCAGTGATGTGATCGAAAAAACTCGCTCGAGCACGTTAAGGCAATGCTCCTTAAACTTTGAATATTTGCGACCTAATTTTTAATCACAATTTTCATCATACCCCTCCCCCACAATAATTGTGAATTTGACTCTTGACTTTGACTCTAAAAACTACAATATAACTTTAATTATAATCCGTAACAAGAAATATAAAAAAAAATTAAATCCATTCCTACTTAGATCAACAAAGAAAAATTTTATTTTAGCTACTTTATATTAAATAGTTGTAATTAATATAAATATGTATATACATAGGACAGAATCATGACATTAAGTTGTAATTAATTTTATTAATTATCATTAAAGTATCGTATTGTCATTCAAAGCAATCGTGTGTGTAAAATTTCAGTTGAACTGAAGCTTTAAAACGTGAGAAAAAAAAAGTCTTTAGTTTCGACCCAAGTCGCTAAAAATGAAACCAACGTAGCTGTATCTGTAATTGTTTGAATAATTAGTTTCAGTTAATTAATTTTAATTAAACTATCGTATTTTTACCCAAAACAGTAGTGTATAGCAAACTTCAGCTCAAATGAGCGCTTTAAAATGTGAGAAAAATACCTTTTCATGTTTTGACGCAAGTCGCCAAAAAGGTTCGCTAAGTCACCAAAAATGATGCCAACGTGGCTGCATATGCAATTCTTTGAATAATTAGTTTTTATCAATTAATTTTTATTAATTATAATTAAATACTGTATTATCTTCCAAAATAGTCATGTATATAAAATTTCAGCTCAATTGAGCACTTTAAAATGTATTTTATTAACGATTGAAAATTCCACTAAGAGAAATAAATGAATGTATAGAGAGTGTGAGTTATATAAAATAGTAGGAATTGAAAAAATAATCAAGATATGTATTAATTTTGGTATATGACAAGCCCATGGAAGTTACTATTAATTATTGATTTTTTTCTTTATTTGTTGTTACTTATGCCACCTAATCAACTGTAACATCAGATCAAAGTCCACGAAGTTCTTCTAGGTAAAGTGCCACATTTACGCCTGTCTTTAGCCTTGGCTTTGAGCACTATACAATTGACTGCGTGATTTGGCTCTATTTCACCCTATTTTGAAGGAGAACACTCTGGGAAATCAGGAGCCTCCCACCGTCTAACCCTTCCACCAAACTCACGAAAGGACATGCGGCGCGTCGGTTATTTAGTGTACCCCCATGCCGCGAAGGCACAACCCTTTTACAAACATCCATATGTTCTCCGGGATTCAAATCCACGTCAAAAGTCCCAGAAATCAGTGTCACTAACTACTTTACCGGATGGGCGGCTTTTTAATTTGGTATTCATTAATTAATTATCAAATACATTATGAAGTACTGACACATTTATAAGTGTATTTTAAAGTGTACTTTATTTCATATTATGTCGGAATCTATTTTAATTTGCTTCCTTTCGGTAAATTAATAATTTTTTTAAATAATATTTTATTTTTGACTTTTCGATATGCTCGCGCCCCTCTACACCCCGCTAGGGTAGCGAGCCTCACAGTTTGAGAAACGCTGCTTTAAGGGTTTAAGGGAATTTCAAGATGTCAATTGCTCAGACATTAATTCACTTCATGTGATTGTACCTCAAATTTACGAGGAAAATCGTGGATCGTTATGAATGCTTCAAGTACTAGTTGGTGAGTAAAGGTCCCCTAAGTATAACGTTAACTGAGGTTAAGCATGTCCGCCCACTTCTGCTTGAATGCCCTTATAGGAAACACAATCTAAATATAGCCACTCGAAAACAGCGATACTGCATCAGCCAAGACGAAACATTGTTTGGGGCTCCTAAGATATAGTTGAAGCGATTATCTTGTATCATTCTTAAGCCTTTTCTATGGGGAGCACTTACGTAGTCCTGGGAGATAAATAACTACATGACCCATTTAGCAGATAAAGAGATTGCAAGAGTACCGTTTGCTTAGCTAGCGTAATACAATGGAATGTTTACATTTATATCTTTCAGACTTCTGTAGAGAAGGGTAGCTATTACTGATGAAATCAATTTAGACAACTTCGTCAATTATAAACTACATTATAATTATCTTTTTTTCATGTTAGAAATTTAAAAAAAATACCATGCGAAATATTATTTTTCGGATCCAAAATTTTTATCGTCTCCTTGTGTTGCTTTTCCAATTCCGTTCCATGATCTCAATGAAAGTAAACAAACCGATTCGAACCTAAACTTTTTGCAAGTTTCGTGATTTGTAGTTGGCAGCAATTGCAATGCAAATCGAGCGACTATTTAAATTCGGCTCGCGTTAGTTTTTTTGGGAGAAAGAGAAAGAAAGGAATTATAAGAAGTGTGTTTTAGCTCTTAAATAGAGAGCGGATGGTTGGCTATGCAACTGTATGTTGTATCACCATTTTAAGATGATAAATTCGTTTTAAATATTAGACTGTAAGAAGACGGTTCGAATCGGATGTCTGGTAAAGTTGATTTTTTTAACTAAGATTTTAGCAGTCAACTTATTTTTTTTTATCTCTCCATAACGAGCACATTGACTTTATCCTTGATTATTAATACAAATCATTTTTAAGAAACTGCTTTCATCTTTATGCCACCTCGACACAAAAATTTTCACTGCTTGCTTTGCCAAAGCTTGGGTTAGTTTACCAGGAAGTGTAACATTTCAGCTAGAATATATTTTAGAGAGAGTGCGAAAGTTTACATAGGACCATATCTAGATTGTGTTCTTCCGCAGTATACTGAATTAAAAGCAAGATATCTAATATCTCGCTAGAATACTGATATTAATTCCCGATAGCATGAGAGGAATTTGAGTTCTTTGGGGATTTTTATTTAAGTACTTTTTAATTAAATATTCTTTAATTGTGTAATAAACATAATGCATTTTAAAACTTTACTTCTTAACAGGATTTATCAACATACTTAAGTAGTAGAAAAGAAGGGACTCACTCACTTATCACGATATGTCCTGAACTATTTAGGCTACAGGATTGACATTTCGTACACATATCACTTTTGATGAGTTGATATCCGCTTACTCTCTGGTTTTCTAGAAATTGGTCCCCAAAAAACTATGAAGATCAAAAGGACATATATATATATATATGTATAAAACTCGTATTTTTGTTGAACTATTAGACCTACAAACTTGAAAATTCTTTGAGATACACTAAGATTGAGTTTTACGAAAGAGAGTTAAGTAGTGTATAGATAAAAAAAATTCCCATGTTGAACTATTAGACCAACAAACTTGAAGTTTGTTAAGCATGTTTCATTTGTTGAGTAGAGATCAGCTAAGAAGGAGTTTTACGGAAATCGACTCTGTGGGGTGTATGGATGAGTAAAAGAGAATTATACTTCCATTTTAGAAATTTAGATCCCGTCCTTTTATAAATCAAGAATCGAGGTCTACAAAAAATGTTTTTAATGCAATCGAAATCTTTATGCTAGAGCTTTTATATCAACAGCTTAAAAACAGTATATGATCATATAGTATCATAAAATACCCAGTAAAGTAGAAGAGTAATGGCTAATAACATGTATAGAAATTTCATTTAAAATTATGCCTACATATTATTACAAAAAAATTACGTAACCTTTGCGCTAGCAAAGGTTACGTAAATAATCGGGGTTCCCTAATATATGAAATTTATACATTCACTACTAAAACATTTGGGGGAGCAATCAAAAAAGTGAAGAAACCGTTGCACAATAGCCATGCGTGAGCATAAAATGGAGAGTAATATAAAAGGATGTTTCGGGAAAACAGTTTGGTTGCACGGAAATGACAAACAATTAGTTGCTTGGAAATAATACCGAATGTTTAATAAGGTGTGTAGTCCACCCTAAGCTGAGAGGACAGTTGCACACCTGTTTTGAATGGATGCAATGAGATTATCTATGAATCTGTGGGGCATACTGTTCTACTCACATCGAAATTCAATCCTCCTGTTTCCAAGTAATAGGAGGCCTTGATATTGTAGCAATACGTCGCCCAAATGCATCCTAAAGACTCCCGTTCGAATTAAGATAAAAAGAGTATGTTTCTCACTCCATACGTTGTATTGTTTCAGATTCAAGAAAATTCTCCACATGATGAGCTGTATGATGTATGATATTATCCTGTATTTAAAGAAGGAAATCAATGGCAGCAGCGGAAGGCACGACATGGGGTCTCAGGATCTCATCTGCATAACTTTAACTTTTTAACTGTCATGCCCGAGATAATCCCGGGAACAGCACTGGTGTTCGAAAATGTCACGCCCAAGTACTACTCGGGGTAATTTTTTTGAGTGTATCGTATTGTTTTACCTGAATATATATCGGGAGACGTTTATTTCGGGTTTATCTATTTGTCAAACCCGATTGATTCTCGGGAAAAGTTAATGTGCGCTCAATTCAATAGATGGCAGCACTTTATTGAAGACTTCAAAGGTTAGAGGTTAGAAGTTCTTTGGTTCCAAAAAATTTGACAATTTGTGTACCCAAATCATCAAAATAACTTGACAATTGAAGGGTTTTAAGTCGTTAAATTGCCATTTTGAATAAAATGCAGGTCAGTACGACCGTCTACACTGATTCCAGTCTATCCCATCAAACTACCTCGTCTGAAATGCGATTTTTTCTAAACAAATATAGGGTTATTTTGTGTGCCCTTTTTTCGCCGTACCAAAACACGTCTGGTGTCACACTTTAAACGATTTCTAGACTCGTTTCTAAACAGAACTTACTTCAATCCTTTTGCATCCGATCTCGATGTCTATCAGCTTACTTTCTGCGGGCCACACAGTGTCTTGCTGTCAACGAATTGGTCTACGCGCATACAGTCAAACCGCATGAAGCATAATTCGGATTGTTTGTCTTGAGACCCTTCATCCTGTTGCCGAAAAAGAAAACTACCTTTGAAAACTATCTCTGAATAGCATTTGCTGTTCTGTTTAAACAAGCTATTAACTGGATGTATCGGCCATTATTTACTATTTGTAACATGTGGATGACCTTGTCCTGTCCGAAGTTGAACATGCTCTATATCTTGCAATCGATTCCACAATCTTGCAACGACCCTTCTTGCCTCTTCAACAATGTCCGCTACAGTTCCTTGCGTTTGCCCCTATTCCAAGTCCCCTGATAATATGCCAAGCCATGGATTCCGGTACGCCACGTTGTCATGACTCTTTACTGACACCTTTTCTCAAAACAACAACCAAAAAAATTGAATTTCACCACTGAGACAACGAAAAATAACAGCTTCTAAGAAATCTCGACTTTTTTGCATTTCTATCTTACTCCTAGTTTTTGAAGACATGGACATTGATTTGCACATGAAGTTTTCTTCTTCTGTTTTTTCTGTTTTACATTAGTTATCAGAAGAAATTATTACGTAATTTCATTAAACGTATGTGCTCCCCTAATTTTTTAGCAGTGTAGTATCAACATTTTTCCTTTTAGAAAATATCAAATATGTTTATCTATTATCATCTTTTTTTATTTGGGTGACAAGTAGTTATTCTAACGGTTTAGACAAAAATTTAATATTTTAATAGGTAAAGGTAATTTGTTTCATATGATTGCATTATTGATTTGTATTATTAAGTAAAAGGTGAATTTTTTAAGATTGTTTATCCGGAAATATAAAACAGTTTTAATTTCGTCTGCATTGAAAATGAGTTTTGAAAGTTACAGAGCACTAATTGCTGATATTTGCTTTATGGTTTTAATGCAAGTAAAATAGTTTTAAAGCGAATATTAAATGAATAATTATTTTAAAAAACCTTTATTTTGAAGTATATTTTATTATTTTGTTAAGAATGCAAAGTGCTAATTTGGAAGCTTGAATTTTAAAAGATACGAGTTTTATTTTATGATTTAAAGTCCTTGAATATTCTTTAAGGTATCCGACTACGTTCGGAACCGTGATTTTGCAAAAGTGTATAAATGGATACTATTTATGATATTTAGTGTTACTTAGATTAAAAAATGTACATAAAATTGTTTTAAGAATAGTATTACAATAAAAAATTATTTAAGTACAATATTTTGACAAAAATTGAACATAGAATGACCCATTTTCAAAATATTCTCCTTTTGTGAAAATTGCTTATATTAAAAAAATATTTTTCCTGTAAATAGCTCAGACCTCTGTACAGAGGCTCAACTAGAATCTTTCAAATATATAACTTAGAAGAGGGTTTATCCATGCTTTACGTCAACAGAAGGGAGAAATTTTAAGAAAAAAACGCCCATAGTTATTTCAAATGGTTGTATCTATGAAAATAATGTGAAATTTTCAAAATTCATGGTTGAGCCTCTGTGCAGATATCTGAGCTATATACAGACAAAATATTATTGCAATAGAATCATTTTTCACAAACGGAGAACAATTTGAAAAAAAGATTATTCTAAGTTAAATTTTCGCCAAAATATTGTATTTAAATAATTTTTTTTGTAAAAATGTCCTTAAAATAATTTTATACAAAGTATTCAATCTGGACCTAAATATCATGAAATTTTCCATTTATGCGCCTTTTTAAAATCACGGTTCCGAACGTAGTCGGGTTTCCTTAAGGAAAAGCAACAAGAAAATTCTCTGAAGACTAAAATTATCTATGTACGCAATATATCTCAAATATATTGTAACAACGTGAGCCAGTACTTCCTTACTGGGTAGTGTGAGGGCTTACACCGCTATTTGCCAAAAGGCGTTTTATTCCAAATTAATTCAACAAAACATATTCAATAGTAAATTTTTGCTCTTCACAGCCTTTCACTGGATAAAAGTTCTAGTCATGTGCTTAAGGTTTAACGATCTTGAGATGATCGACTCCCGAGTAAAGCTGACCCCACTACCCCTTCGGCCGGTGTAATCCAAGATTCCTATAGCGGCCCCTTCAAAGACTCCATCTCTCCATCTTTAGGAGGCCATCGTCATTTCTGTCTCTTGGTCCTTGGGATCTGATTGCCTCCACAACCACTATTGCGTATCTTGGAAGAAGAAGCAAAACTGATGCTGGACGTAATGCAAAAGATTGAAGGAGATTCCAAAGATCCTCGTCAACTTGCGAGCCAACACTTTGAACCTCCTGGGAGTGTTCTCTTTCACGCCCCCAGGCATCTGTGATTGTGGCAAGCATAGAGGATCTTCTCACTACCCTCCTTTGCCTTAGTTCTAACTCCATTGGTGCTTGGAAACTATAAACTGAAGCGTCTGAAACCCCTCTGTCGCTGTATCTAGTATACCATCTGGAGGACTTTCATTCACCCTGTCACTTTGATGCTGAAGGTGTGTCTTTTATGTAACGGGCTGATATTCTTTTTCATCCGAATAGATTTTGAACCACATGTTCGAAGCGAAACGACAATGAATATTGTTCATAGAAGTTTTTTTATGAAGATTGTGGACACCAAACGGTATCTGAAGGTTGAAGAGGGAAGTGTTGAGCTTCCCACCCGGCTGCCCTCAGAATCAGTGAGACACCTGTTTCCCCCCAGGTATGAGGGGAAAATACGCTGTCGCTTTTGGAAGATACAATGAGGCATCTGGGCATTTCCATCACCCTGTACGTCAGTTTTGATAAGTATTGTCGGGAAGTAATCTACTAATGAGACGACGCTACAATACGCTTTATTCTTCATTAATAAATGACAAAAGTTATGATGTATTTTAGTTTTAGTTAAAGTTTAGTTGAATAACTTTAAATTAGTTTCAAACAAAGCTAATCTTAATTAACAAAATAAAACAATTAGCAATTTAAGCACAAAAGAACTTCGTTGTGCATTCTATAGCAAATAACTTTCAAGTTCATTATCAAAATTCAGTTTTAATTACAGCGTTAATAGTATTAATGTGAACAAGTTCTGATAAATAATTATAATATTAATTTATTAATAAAATTAATAATTATGAATTTCAGAAAATCTTGCATTTTTCTTTCCCAGGTTATAGTCAAAAAAGGAAGAATCTTGTTTTTGTTAACATGTAAAAAGAGAAGGTTTAAAAAGTTAATTTATATAGATATAAATAAACAGGAAACACTATGTCCCCAATAACTACTAGTTGAAATATTAATGTAAATAATCTGATAAAATCATTAAATGTTTTTATATTAATTTATTAAACAAATTATAAATTATTACAGCCAGGTATATAACTTTTTTCTTAAATGTTTTCGTTGATTATATAATCAAAGAAACAAGAGAATTTGTTAATTTTTTCATGTTAACTCATCTAAAAATTATTTAAAAAAATACTGAAATGAATAAAATAAAATTTAATATACAGGACAAAGTCATCAAAATAATGTCTCATGAAATGATAATGATTAATATGAAATTCATTTATATTTATACTTCTAGATGAGGCTAGTTCTGCTTTTCTCAAACTGTGGGGTGGCCCCTTAGAAAGGCGTTATAACTCTACGATATATTACCCTACGCGTGTATATTGAAAAGGTTTAAGATAATTACAAATTTACTGAAAGGAGGCAAAAAAAAAAAAAATACATTCTGACATAATGGAAATAAAATCTCATTTCACTGATATAATATATTTATAAATGCATCAGTGCAGCACAATGTATTTGATAATTAATTTGTGAGTACTAAGTTTAGCACAAGATTAATAAGTACTAGTGACTCCCATGGGCTTGTCTGTACAAAATTATATACAAAATCGAACACTTATCTTGATAAATTGTACGGTTTATAATTAAAAATTGTACTGTAGCTTTATCGTAATAGTGCATTATTATTGCATTCAATACATTTTTTTTGTATGGATGGGGGCCGATAAAACTATGATTGAAAATGGGGCGCAAACATTGAAAGTTTGAGAAGCACTGTGCTAGTTGATGTGTCGGTCACACTCAGGTTGTCCTCATCACTTTTGTACCATCGCCTCATTAGAAGAACATTTATGACAATACTTTGTCAAGTTTGATGCACGGGGTTAGCTCCCCATGCCGGGGGGGCTAAACAGATGTTGAACCGATTCTGGAAACAACTTTGATGATACCACACCACTACCTTCTCCTTCTCCGAAATCCAGATGGTTTTAGTCACAATATGATTTTCGAAGGAGCACTCCTGTTGAACAGTTCTATTTTGGTACCTTTGCACATATGGACAGCGAATCATTTGAATGAAACTTTGTGACAAAGAAATACCCAAATGGGTATTCTTAGAGTCAAAGTGAATGGTCAATTTATAGACCCTTTATATCATGTAAGAGGTACGTCAATGTGTTGATTTCAGTCA
>BMAV01024303.1:0-10609 GCA_019973955.1 Trichonephila inaurata madagascariensis | reverse complement strand
GTCTTCTGCATCGATTGCCATCCAGGTTTCTATACCTTCATCGCATTCTTGAAATCCTGAAATCAATTGGACAAAGTCGGTAATCTCATCCCTGTGGTCATCATTGTAGTCTTTTTCGTCTTCTAAGTTGACAAAAAAAAAAACTGGTTCGGATATTTGACGCTCCGGATAATTGACGTTCGGACAAATGATTATAGATATATATATAGAAATATGTAGAAATAACAAAGTATTATTTCTGTATATAGAAATTTTTCAGCTAACAAAGATTAGTAAAAGTCGCTGCCGCATGTGTTCCACGGTTTATTAGTTGCCCATCCCTGTTTTAGTTCTTTAGTACAGCGAATCTAATTTTGTTGCAATGGAGTAATCTAGGAAATCTACTTAATTAATGAACATGTGTGTGCGAACTTTATCCTTACTAATATTATAAACGTAAAAGTTTGTGTGGATGTTTGGTACTCTTTCAAGCAAAAATAACTGAATGGATTTTAATGAAACTTTACAATAATATAGCTTATACATCAGAATAACACATAGGCTATGATTTATAAAGATATTGTGTGAAGTGTCCAAAATATAACGATAATTGTCAAGAAAGTAGGAAAAAATTCGGCCATCTGCAAAAAAGCCCGTGACAGCATATATCTTTTATGTGTGAAGCAAAACTTTGCATTTTGTTTTATCTACGCCAGGCGGAAGGAACTGCGGAGGCTTGAACAGACGGAATGTGAGGCTGATTACAATTTTAACATAAAATAAATACAACAAAAAGTAATATTAACGTAGTACACTTCCAGATATAAATTACTTATACTATTTTAAGAGTTCATTACACAAAATTTGTAGCAATGCGCTACTTTTGCTGAGCAGAAATCAGCTTAGGAAGGTGTTTTCTGAAATCGACCCACAAGAGAGTTACGGAGAGTTATAGTTAAAAAAAAGTCCTTTTTTCAGCTATTAGATCTACAGACTTAAAATTTAACAAACAAGGTTTTTTTGTTCAGCTGAGATATGCAAAAAGCTTTTTTTTTTGTTTAATTTGCAATTCACTTAAAATTAACTCATTAAAAACTTCTTTATTCTTCAACCTGTATTATTTAATTTTTCAATTCACCTGTACGAAGAACGGGTACAACAGCTAGTTATCTATATACACGCATTTTTAGTACAAATTTTGTATGTCCCTGTACCTCTAGGCAGATAAAAAAGCAATTTAAAAACATTCCTTAGACCAATTAGTCCATTTTGTCCGGTTTAAAAGAATTTTTAAAGTCAAAAATAAAGTTATTTTATAAGAGTTTTAACATTTTTGAAATATAATAAAGCTCACGAAATTTGAATTGTTACGGTATGAGTCATCTTTTAATGTGCGTGAATCATTCGGGTAAGAAATATTTTATATGATCATAATTTACTCTTTAACATTCAATGAGCCTCTGTTGCGGTAAAATATAAAAATGCTATAAATGTTTTTATAATGTCCTATTGGAAATGAAGTGAAAGAAGCTAATCGCCCAAAACAAAGAGAAATGAATGTTTATTACCCTCTGAAGGCGTTTTCAAACATGTAATGTCTTTTTTAAAGCTTTTCTTAGAGCTCGTTTGCAGATGAAATTTACTCTATGAACCTTGCAGATGAATTTTGATCACCGGAATTCTATAATGTTCTTTTTCTTAATTTTGAAACCTTGAATGTATTTTGAAAAATACTCAAAGTTTTATTTCATATTCAAAGTAGTTTGGAGATGTCTTACTTATCATAAAAATTCAATTTCAGAGCAAAGTGATATTAGCTATTTGAGGAAAAATAATGTTAGGATGCAGTATAATTATTGTCATTTTAACATTTTGGAAGAATCGTGACACATAAACAAAAATTTTAAAGTTATTTTTTTTATAATGACTAAGAACTTGGAGGAATTTCTAAATAAACAAAATATATTTGATAAGAAAGATTTCTTTATCATAAAAATTTTACTTCCAAAGGAAACTTGGTTGATTAGTTTTATGATATCCGACTACGTTTGGAACCGTGATTTTGCAAAAGCATATAAATGGATAATATTTATGATATTTAGCGTCACTTAGATTAAAAAATGTATATAAAATTGTTTTAAGCATAATATTACAATAAAAAATTATTTAAGTACAATATTTTGACAAAAAATGAACATAGAAAAATGTTCTCCTTTTGTGAAAAATGCTTCTATTATAATAATATTTTGCCTGTATATAGCTCAGACCTCTGTACAGAGGCTCAACTATGATTTTTGAAAAATACACATTATTTTCAGAGTTACAACCAACTGAAATAATTATCTAAAAATTTCCCCCCTCTGTTGTCGTAAAATATGAATAAACCCACTTCTAAGTTACATATTTCAAAAATTCTTGTTGAGCCTCTATACAGAGATTTGAGCTATATACAGGCAAAATATTATAATAGAAGCATTTTTCACAAAAGGAGAACATTTTGAAAAAAGGCTATTCTAAGTTAATTTTTTGCCGAAACGCCCAGAACTCTATTGCTCTCGGCGAGTTAGGATCTAATAGAACGAATTCAAGATTTATAACCACCATAAATTTTGTTAAAGAGAGAATAACTTGAAATTTTTTCAAAAATACTTTAAAAAAAGATAGAACAAAAATTGAATCACAAAAGAAAAAGTTCGTTTTATAAAAAATGCATTTCGCTATAGAGAGGTTATTTTACGAAGAAAAATCGTGAAATGTTCAAGGTTCCAGGAAAAAGTTCGCTATATAGAAAAATTCGCAATATAGAGGTTCAACTGTAATTGATATTTATAAACAATGTTGAAATAATATGGGGAAAAAAGACTTCTTAACCAAAATAATTTTAAATTAGAAAAATAGAAGAGTAGGTTTTAACATTCCTTTTCAAATAAACCCTCATACGCAAGTAGTTAGGAAAAAATACTGACTTATATAAACCCCAAACCCCTTTTTTGAGGCCCTACTTTCAATGTTCCTGAGTGTATTTTACAAACTGGAAATAAATCCAGTAAATTTTTGGCATACTGAAGTTTTCTTTCTCATACATTGTCTCATACATTTGTAATAATTAACGGCAATAAAAACTTTCTCAGTCTCACACAATAAAAAAAAATCCTTTTAAAATGGATTATATATGCAAAATGAAACGCATAATATTTTAATTATATTTATTTTCGAAAAATGTGATACTTATAGCGACAAAAAGAAGTTGCAATTGAAACATGGGTTTTAAGTATTATTTGTCATTAATAATTTAAAATGGTAGAAACGATTTGTATATAGATAGCCCTTTAAAACTCTGTATTAAAGTTTATTTTGGAAAAGACCACAATATTTTTTTCGACTCAAGGCTTAAATGAGATTTGGTGTCTAGACTNTTAAACTGGGAGTAAAAGAGTCGTCTAATGCACGAATCCTGCTAATCTCGGTAAAATAGCTTAGGAAAGACAATTTTTTTTTCCCAACGTTTTCCGTTAACCTACGCCAGCGTTTTTTAATCTTTTTACTTACTGTGTGTTTTGAAAGAAACTTTTAATTTAAAAGAAGGAAAAAAGTTCTTCCATTTTATTTTTAAATTTATTGCTTGATTTAAATTACCTATTTGAGATTGAGTTCATTGAAATAAAGTCATTTTGTTTAAAAAAAAAAAAAATTGGCAATAATTATTACGGATAGAAAAGTAGGAAGTGTTGTACTATTTTAGAATCTTAACTAAATGGCGGTAAGGCGGTAAATATTTAGTTTTTAGCCTAGTAACCCCGCCCCTTGGGAATCGATTTCCACAAAACCCGTTCATAGATAATTTTTACCCAATAAAAGAAACATGTTTGCCAAATTTCAAGTCAGTTGGGGTCTGTTAGTTCAAAAACGGAAATTTTTATTTATATATAACATCTTTGCACCCTTGATGTCAATTTCCGCAAAACTTGTTCTTTGCAGATTTCAACTAAAGAAAGATATATGCCTGCCAAATTTTAATCTACATTTTATAGTTCAAAAAAGGGAATTTTTTTTTTATCTCTAACATCCCCGCAAACTCCTTTCTCCCTTAGGTGTTTTTTTCAGCAAAATCCATTCTTAAGTGTTGCCAATTCAAGATGTCGCGAACTGCAGTAATAGTTTTGTTAGACATGAGCGGGATCGGTTTTTCATTATCGGCCCCTCCAAAAAAGACTTATCATTTATGCCCCCATAGCTTCCTCAAAAGTTGATTTCCGCAAAACCCATTTTAGCTAATCACTACTCAACAAAATAAACATGCCTTCCAAGTTTTTAGTTATAATACTTCGAAAACAGAAATTGTTATCTTTTAAGCCCCCTTAACCTCTGGCAACCCCTTTGGAAGTAAATTTCCGTAAAACCGGTTCTTAGTGGATCAATACTCAACAAAAGAAACATGCTAACGAAATTTAAAGTTTATAGGTTTAATAGTTCAAAACTAATTTTTTTTCATTCGTACTTCCCATACCTCCCCTCCCCCCTCTAGCTTGAAAGGGGATTTCCGCAAACCCCTTTTAAGAAAATCTCTACTGAAATAAAGAAACGTATCGAATTTCAACTCTGGGGATCTTCTAGCTCAAAAATGGGAACATTGAACTCACTGGCTGAGATAGTCCTTAGTGGGCCCTGTATCAAAATTCCTTGAAGGTTCTGTTTTTGGAACCCTCAACATTTTGTGATTTTTTTACTTACACATTTTGGGGCCCCGTATCATTGATACGACTGATACGGGGAGTAGCTACGACCTGATTCAATTATAACGCCCCCTCGGGAGTCTATTTCCTCAAAACTCATTCTTGGTGGACCTCTACTCAACAAAAGAAGCATGCTCACCAAATTTCAAGTCCATATGTCTAATAGTTCGGGAGATCTCGTGATGAGTTTGTGAATGAGTGAGTGAGTCATTTTTCTATTTTCTTTGTATAAATTCAAATTTTTTTATAAGTTTACCCAGAAAGAGAGGTATTCAAATTTTTTAACAAGAATTTCATTGCCATACGGTAAATTTGTTATATTTATATTCGTACTCTGTAGCTATTCAAACGCTCACTGTAGGCACCTGTTGAAAGGGCATTTTTAACGAACAGTTCATTGAACTCAACTAAAAAAAATTAGATATGGATTTCATCAAACCGTTGCTAGCCGGTTGGATCTCATCACCAAAGATAGTCGTAAATTCTTCCTGGATTTATCAAACAAATACGCGAAATACTTTTTCGATGCAAAGCAATCAAATTCTTTACCACTTCAATAAATCTATAACACCTATATTCCTTATCGAATAATATTATGTATACTATTCTTATTATTCTGAATTCACTTTCTAGTTATAAGTTTTCCAGCTTTCCTATTCCAGATTCAAACTCAACGAAAAAAATTTTTCCGACTGACTTTTATAACTATTTTTTTATCATCTTCAAATTTGATATTCGAATCACTCAAACTTGACACTCTGTATTGCCTGTATTCAAACACAAGACACCAAAAAAGCTTTACTTCCTGAAAACGATATGTAAAAAAAAGAAAGTTTGTTTTCTTATATCTTCTATCTCATTTTTCTATATTTTCATACTCCGTTGCGTGAGAAAATACATTGACTGATAAAAAAAATTTTACTTATTCTGTGTCAATATCGATTGTGCTCACAAATTGATGTAAATAACAAGATATTTAATTCACCGTGGAAGTGAAAACAGAAATCAATATCTACAAGGTTCTTGCTACAAAACATATCAGCATCACTGCAAGACACATGTGTCAGCCATCTTGTTCCAATAATATTTCATCAGCTAATTTCATTATTTCAGTAAGATGAAGTTTCATAATTGTATTCATCCATCATTTGAATTCCATTACTTGTGTGCTTATGGTTTGCTAATATACAAAATACTTTTATCCAGCAAAACTAAATTGGAAAGAGAATTTCTTTAAAAGGTGGCCTTTCCACGTTCGAAATTGTTCTTTTGAAAATCGTACAAATGATTAGTTTTTTCTATATTTAGAATCAGATGAACTATACACATTTCCATAAGTAAAGGAAAATTCAGAATAATTGGCATAATCTCACGGAAATTGAATTCTAGA
Organism: Trichonephila inaurata madagascariensis; assembly: GCA_019973955.1. Taxonomy (NCBI): domain Eukaryota; kingdom Metazoa; phylum Arthropoda; class Arachnida; order Araneae; family Nephilidae; genus Trichonephila; species Trichonephila inaurata. Next base: position 4,507 of record BMAV01024303.1, on the reverse strand, counting down.
GTAAAAATTTCACTTGTAGAATTATCATACACGCCTTCAAGAATAATATGCAAATTACAGAAAGCCACCAGATGAAGTCGATAATACGTCACAATGACTAGAGTGTAAGAGAGGGGTATATAAAAAATACTGGCAAAGAAGCAGAATTATTAAAATGCCAAAGTTACTGCAACTACTCCCAGCTCTTAAAGCATCCAAAGATGACAGGCAAAAAGCTTTTCTACTTGTAGAATCGCTCCTATATATATAATTCTTTACTTTTTTAATTTTTCTCTTTCTAATTTTAATTTCTCCGTTTTAGTATTTTTATCTCAATAGTTTTCTCATCTCAATAGTTAATTTTCTTTCTCTGAGAAAGGCAGTCATCTCCGTAAGCTTACTCAACAACCAATAGCAATGTTCAATCCCAGTAGCCGAAACCAGCCACCCCATTGGTCCTTGCCTTAATAAAGCCACTCCTCCTCCAACAAGCCAAGCTAACAACACCAGCAATATTGTAGTTTCAAGATAGGGAGCGGAGGATCGAGTCAACGATCCAGTATCCTGTGAAGCTCAACTTCGTGAAGTAGAACTGTTCACAAGCAAGCTCAGAGTCATAATCGAGTGGTTATGACACATAGGGCGTATGTGGATAACTTTTTAAGTAGTGGAATTATCGGCCACGTATAATCTGGGTGTACTCAGATGGAAGAGTATCCAAAGAACTTGGAATTGCCCAAAGTTTCATCTCTAGGCTTTGGCAATGATTCCAAAAGGAGAGAAATGTCCGTAGACGTAACAGTACGATTCAACGTCGAGTTACCACGTGGAATGACGACCGATATTTGACAGAAACTGCCAAAAGAAGCAAACCCAGCACAGTATCTGACCTGTCTCGTCAGCTATCTTTAGCTACAGGTGCAACAGTTTCAAGGCAAACCGTGTACAGACGTTTGGGATATCTTGGTCAATATTCTCTCAAATCTGTCAAATGTGTTCTGCTCACGGCAACTGACTGTCGCTATCGGTTAGCCTGGAGTAGAGAACATATGCAACGCGTGGATATCGTCACAGTGAGCATGTGTGATGTTTTTCGACAAGTAAAGGTTTAGTTTGCAGCCAGATTCACTTCGGACTTTCACATGAAGAATACCAGGTAATCGTTATCAGCAAGGCTAGATCCCTGAACGGCACCGTTACAGTAGTATCGGATTGCTCGTTTAGAGGGGATAAGGGATATACTAGGATAATGGGCTCCAGAACAGAACTGTATGTTCAAATCGGAACCATGACAAGCCAATTGAAATAATAATGAGTGTTTTTTGCTAAATTTCTTTACTCTGATGTATCTGAATATGAATAAATACAACTATATATCTCAAAAATCCTAGCTTAGACTTGTGATGGATTACCTCCTCTCTCTTGACCGCCTAGATGTGTAGTAGGAGAGAGAGAGAGAGAGAACTTACTTATTATTATTTACTTAGTGCATTTCCCACCTTTAGTTGTGTGTGATTAGGCAAAAGTGATAAATAAATTTGAATTTAAAACTTGCTGTGGCTGATCTTTTCTCGAACCCCCAAACACCAGCAACCGTTGTTGCAACGTGATGATTTAAATTGATCAACCAAATATAAAAGTACTGTTTTAATAAAATCAAAATCAATGCATTTCATCTGTGGAATATAGTTGATTTTCTTAGGATTCCTGGTTACATGCGACAGAATTAGCATTACGTAATAATGATTTTGACCTAAGTATTACTTCCGTTATAAAACATTAACTACTATAATACATCAACTAAAAACTATTTTTCACTGTAAGACAGTGTTTCTCAAACTGTGGAGCGTGCCCCCTAGGGGGCGTGATAACCCTTCTAGGAGGGGCGCGAGTATATCGAAAAGTCGAAAACAAAAGTTTATTTAAAAAAATTATTAATTTACTGAATTGAAGCAAAACAAAATACATTCTTACTAAATAAAAATAAAATACACATTTACACTGATATAATATACTAATAAATGCATCAGTACTGCACAATGTGTTTCATAATTAATTTAAAAGTACTAATTAAGAACCTGTTTAATAATTAACAGTAACCCTATGGGCATGTCATAAAATTATATACAAAATTTAATATAATACTTATCTTGATAATTTGTACGGTTTATAATTAAAGTCGTAAGTCAAAGTATATTATTATTAAATTCAATACATTGTTATTTAATGGAGGGGGGCGCATGGAAAATTATGATTGAAAATTGGGTCGCAAGTATAGAAAGTTTGAGAAACACTGCTGTAAGACAAATAAATGAGTAGAGAATGCTTTTGTAAAATTCCATCAACAACTTCATTGCTAAGTCTATAGATGTTAAAAACTATTTTTATCAATGACAATTATAAATATTTAATTTGCATTTCCGTCAAAGTTATTCGGAATGTTTCGAGAATAATTAAATTCTCACTTAGATCAAAATTTTACTCGTTTCATTCGTAATTTAATTTGTAACATAGATAATTAGATAAGTTTTCCCTGAATAAACATTTCAGAAAGATTCGTACTTCAAATCGATATAATTTAGGACACAACATCTTTAACCTTAATTTGTAATAATGAACTGGGGGGAAAAAACTATCCCAGCAGATGACATTCGTTATTTGGTTACTAATAATGTTTTAACTTCATTAACTTAAGTTATGCAGAGGAATTTGTAGCTGAAATTGCTTAACAACTGCCCACTTAGTTAAAGGATAAAACTTTTAATGATGAAGTATTTTTCGTAAACTGGAAACTAGAGTAATTTTAAATCAAGCATCTGTTTTAGAATGTAAATATCTTGATGACTAAACACGCAATAATTAAACAGTCTTGAAGAAAACTAAATGCACTGTTTTCCGTCACATTGATAAAAAGAATTGTGTGTGATTAATTATTACGTAGTATTAAAATATTTAATGTATACAATTACTTGAAATGTTATCAAGAGTGATTTTATTGAAAAACATTAAAATCCGGTAATGTTTTTTTGTATTTGAAAATATGTAATTTTTTCCCGATATTCGGTAATAAATCAAAATAAAGCATTATTAAATGATGCAAATAAAAAAATTGTGCTTTTTCCTTGTTTAAAGTATTATTATTTTAATTAAAATTAAATGCACTTTAATGATACTACGACAAGAACTGTATGAATCCCAGTGGTGTACACAAAGGGCGGAGGAGTTCAAACTCCCTCAAGTACTAATAGATTTTTAATTTTTACCCTTCAGAGCTATCGTCTACGTACACCCCCTCCAAATAAGAGAGGTCTGTGTACGTCACAGATGAATATAGACGGTATCGCATATCTCTATTTTATCTTAAAATATATTGCATAATCCTATAAGAAATTAAACATTTTATTTGGGATTAACATGTGACGGGGCTTTACGTGATTTTCTATTAATCCTCTTGGGGAATCTTTGGGGCCAGCAATTGAATTATTTCACAGCCATCCCTCTCAAGAAGGAACCTTGATATGCAGATTAGATAGTATATATATAGTGGAAGTTTAGTAATCGTAGGGAGAAGGAAAAGAGGGTGAGTTGCTGAAAGCAGTGCTGTTACGGTAAGGATCGGAATTTAGACGCGTGATTATAGGACGGGCTTTATCTATTAAAATAAATTAAGGAAGTTAGGACTCTTAATATAACTTTGAGTAAAGTTAAGCTATTAGGATTTCATGCGCTTATTCTCATAGGGTTTTGAGCTATAGTTATATCACTCTAGATTCTTCTCTATAGTTGGCTTGTCTTAGATTATTAGATTTGGTAATAATAAATTGGATTTCTCATGGCTAGTTTGGGTCATTAATCTTTACCCCCTTCAGATTTAGGTCGAGTAGATGAAGAGATGGCTTCCCCAGGCGGAAGGCCTTTACAACATAAAGTTACACTATTTAGCTCATGTTTGCTACAGATTTCAAAAATAATATTCATTTTTCACCTTTCATGTAAGAAATATTTCTTGAACCTTCGCTCGAAAACTATTTCCGGAGAAAAATACAATGATTTTTATCAAATTACATTAAAAGCGAAAAAATAAAAAAAATAATAAAATTAGCAAATTAAATTCTGATATATTACTGTTAAAAAATACATTGTTGAGAGTAATGTTATTATGAATTTTGAGTAGCCATTAAATTGTGTGCGAGAGAATACTGCGATTTATATTGAAGGTAATTTCTGATTTATATGGGCCTCCTTTAAAAATATAATTTTCTATATCTTCATTCTCTGTTTCCATTTTATTCCATACGAAATTTTAAAAGCTAAGAACTATGTATAACTATTATTAAGTGTCGCCTACCACTTTTCAAATTAAAATATTGTATAATATGTGTTAACGCCTATGTGAAGATTTATTTCTGCATGTAGGAAATTTGTTCTTGTGGAAGACTGACTTTCATAATACTTTTTTTTTCTTTTACACTCTAGGTGGCTAAAATTGTTCTTTTCGAAACTTAGTATTGAACACTTTTTTAAAAAA
>BMAV01024302.1:0-14917 GCA_019973955.1 Trichonephila inaurata madagascariensis | reverse complement strand
AAAAAAAAATGTGCTTTGGTATTGAACGTAACCCGCGCCATCATAGCCATGGCAGAGACTGGTTTTAAACCGGGGTGGGGAGTTCGACCCCTTGGTTTTTACAAAATTTTAAAAGCGGGGAGTTTTTTAATCGAAAGACGGGTTATATTTTTTTTTTATAGTGCTTGCGATCACTTTCGATTATAATCCGCTTTAATTTAATCCTTTAATGTCTTTTTTGGAAGAAAAAATGGTCTCATTATATTTTTCAAAACTAATCTAGAGAGAAATGTGCGAAAGAAAAAAAAAATTCATTGAGTAATTGAAGAAATCCGTCCATCATAGCCGGGCGAGCACGGGCTTGTAAACCAGGGTGGGAGCGACCCTCACGGTGGCTTTACAAAAACTTGAAAAAGCATGGGTTTTTTTTTAATCGAAAGACGCGTGTGTATTTTTTTCTTTTTTTTCTTGCATCGTTTCGATTTAATCCGCTTAATTTAACCCCAATAGAATGTCTTTTTGGAAGAAAATGGTCTCATTTATATTTCAAACCCCAACTACGAGAGAAATGTGCAAAAAGAAAAAAAAAGGGCATAAAAATAACGTAACCGCCCCAATAGCTCAGTGGCAGAGCACTGGTTTTTAAACCAGGGGGTGAGTTCGATCCCCCGGTGGCTTTACAAAAACTTTGAAAAAGCATGGGTTGTTTTTAATCGAAAGACCGTGCTGTATTTTTTTTTTTAAGTGTTGCGACCCTTCGATTATAACCGCTTAATTTCCCCCAATAGAAGTCTTTTTAAGAGAAATGTTCCTTTATATTTTTCCCCAAACTAATCTACGAGAAAAAAGGGGAAAGAAACAAAAGCAAGTAATATGAACGAAAATCCGTCCCCATATAGCTCATGGAGAGACTGGTCTTTAAACCGGGGGTCGTGAGTTCGACCCTGGTGGCTTTAAAAAACCCGAAAGCAGGGAGTTTTTTTTAATCGAAAGACCGTTTATATTTTTTTTTAAGTGTTGCGACCCTCTCGTTTATAACCCCTTTAATTTAACCCTTTAAATAGAATGTATTTTGGAAGAGAAATGTGTCTCTTTTAATATTTCAAACAAACCGGAGAAATGTGGGAAAAGAAACAAAAGGGCATTGAGTAATATGAACGTAACCGTCGCCATATAGCTCAGGGGCGGAAAGAGGTCTTGAAACCGGGGGCTGAGTTGATCCTAAAGGGTTTGCTTTACAAAACTTGAAAAGCTGGAGTTGTTTTAATCGAAAGACGCGTGCTGTATATTTTTTTTATAGTGTTGGATCGCCTCGATTAAAACCCCGCTTAATTTTAACCCCTTAAAAGAATGTCATTTTTGGAAGAAAAATGTGTCTAAATTTATATTTAAACAACTACGAGAGAATGTAGCGAAAGAAAACAAAATGTGCTTTGAGTAATATAAACGAATCCGTCCCATCATAGCTCAGGGGAGAGCACTGGTCTTGAAAACCCCAGGTGGAGTTCGATCCTCACTGGGGTTTTACAAAATTGAAAAAGCTGGAGTGTTTTAATCGAAAGACGCGTGCTGTATTTTTCTTTTTATAGTGCTTGCGTTTGTTTTCGATTATAATTCGTAATTTAACCTTAATAGAATTTCATTTTAAAGAGAAATGTGTCCATTATATATTTCAAACTAATTACGAGGGGAAATGTGCGAAAGAAAAACAAAAATGTATGGAGTAATTTAACGTAATCCGTCCCCATCCCCTCGGGGGCAGAGCAGGGTCTTGTAAACCAGGGGTGGGTTTCGATCCTCACTGGTGGCTTTACAAAAACTTGAAAAAGCATGGAGTTGTTTTTAATCGAAAGAGCGTGCTGTATATTTTCTTTTATAGGTTTGCATCCTTCGATTATAATCCGCGTTAATTTAATCCTTAATAGAATGTCATTTTGAAAGAGAAATGTGTCTCATTATATATTTCAAACTAATCTACGAGAGAAATGTAGCGAAAGAAACAAAAAGGGCATTGAGTTATGAACGTAATCCGTCGCCATCATAGCTCAGTGGCAGAGCACTGGTCAAAAAAAAAAAAAAAAAAAAATCCTTTATAAGAATGTCTTTTGGAAGAAAATGTGTCTCATTATATATTTCAAATAATCTACGAGAGAAGTAGGAAACAAAATGCATGATAATTAACAATCGCGTCATACTCAGGGACACTGGTCTTTAAACCAGGGAGTCGACCTCTGGTGGCTTAAAAACTGAAAGCTGGAGTTGTTTTAATCAAGCGGTGTATATTTTTTTTAAGGCTGCGATCCTTCGATTAATCCGCGTTAATTATCCTAAAGAATGTCATTTTGAAGAATTTTCTCATATATATTTAAATAATCAGAGAGAAATGTAGCAAAAAAAATGTGCATTGAGTAATTGAACGTAACGCGCCATCATACTCAGTGGCGAGCACTGGTCTTGTAAACAGGGTCGTAGTTCGATCCCGGTGGCTTCAAAAGTGATCAGCATGGAGTTGTTTTAATCGAAAGACGCGTGTGTATATTTTCTTTTATAGGCTGCTCGCCCGATTATCGCTTAATTTCCATAGAATGTCATTTTGGAAGAAAAGGGTCTCTATATATTTCAAACTACTAGAGAGAAAGTAGCAAAAAACAAAATGTGCATTAGTAATATGAACGTATCGCGCATCATACTCAGTGGCAGAGCACGGTCTTAAACAGGGTCGAGTTCGATCCCACTGGGCTTTACAAAACTGAAAGCATGGGTTGTTTTAATCGAAGGCTTGTATATTTTCTTTTATAGCATGATCGCTATAATCCTTAATTATCCTTATGAATGTCTTTGAAGAAATTGCCATTATATATTCCCAAACAATCACGAGAAATGTAGCAAAGAACAAAATGTGCATTGGTAATTGAAATATCGCCAATGCTTAGTGGGAGCACGTTTTTAAAACCAGGGCGTGAGTTCGATCCTCACTGGTTTTTAAAAACTAAAGCAGGAGTTGTTTTATGAAGCGCGTGCTGTATATTTTTTTTAATGCGGGATCGCCTCGATTAACCGCGTTAATTTAACTTATAGAATGTCATTTTGGAGAAGTGCTCATTATATATTTCAAATAATTCAAAATAGCGAAAAAAACAAAATGCTTTGGTAATATGAACGAACGCGCACATATCAGTGGAGAACTTCTTGTAAACAGGGTCGTGATTGATCCTACTGGTGGCTTTACAAATCGACAGCATGGAGTTGTTTTAATCGAAGACGCTCTGTATATTTTCTTTTATAGTGCTCTCGCTCGATTAATCCGCTTAAATTTATCCTAATAGAATGTCATTTTGAAGAAATGTGTCTCATTATATTTCAAACTAATCACGAGAGAAATGTAGAAAAACAAAATGCTTGGTAATGAACGAATCGCGCACTAGCTCAGGCAAGCACTGGCTTTAAACCAGGTGTGAGTTCGATCCTCATGGTGGCTTACAAAACTGAAAGCTGGAGTTGTTTTACGAAGCGGCTGTATATTTTTTTTAATGATGCGTCCTCGATAATGGGTTAATTTATCTTAAGAATGTCATTTTGGAAGAAATGTGTCTATTATTATTCAAATAATCCGAAGAAATGTAGAAAAAACAAAATCATGAGTATTGAACTTCGCGCCATCATATCTCAGTGCAGACACTGGTTGTAAACCAGGGTCGGAGTTGATTCCCTGTGGTTTACAAATACTGATCAGCATGGGGTTTAATCGAAAGACGGCTTATATTTTTTTTTAGCAGGATCGCTCTCGATTAATCCCGTAATTACCTTAATAGAATGTCTTTGGGAGAAATGTGTCTCTAATATTTCAAACTAATCTACGAGAAATGTGGAAAAAACAAAATGTGCTGAGTATATGAACTAATCGCGCATCACCAGTGGCAGAGCACTGGTCTTAAACCGGGTCTGATTCGATCCTCATGGTGCTTTACAAAACTGAAGCTGAGTTGTTTTTAATCGAAAGACGCTGCTTATTTTTTCTTTATAGTGCTTGCGATCCTTCGATTATAATCCGCTAATTTAATCCATAAAGTCATTTTTGGAAAGAAATTGTCTCATATATTTTAAATAATCTACGAAATGTGCGAAAGAAAAAAATGTGCATTGAGAAATGACGTAACGCCCATCATACTCGTGGCGAGCACTGGTCTTGTAAACCAGGGTGAGTTCGATCTCCTGTGGCTTTCAAACGAAACTGGAGTTGTTTAATCGAAAGAGCGGCTGTATATTTTTCTTTTATAGGCTTGTGTCTGATTAATCGCGTAATTATCCTTAATAGAATTCTTTTGAAGAGAAATGTGTCTCATTATATATTTCAAACACTACGAGAGAAATGTAGAAAGAAACAAAATGTGCATGAGTAATTGAACGTAATCCGCGCATCATAGCTCAGGCAGAGCACTGTCTTGTAAACCAGGGTCGTGAGTTCGATCCTCACTGGTGGCTTACAAAACTATAAGCATGGGTTGTTTTAATCGAAAGACGCCTGTATATTTTTTTTATAGTGCTTGGATCCTCGATTAATCCTTAATTTACCAAGAATGTCTTTTAAAGAGAAATGTGTCTCTATATATTTCAAACTAATCTAGAGAAATGACGAAAAAACAAAAATGTGCATTGTAATGAAGAATCCGTGCCTACATGCTCAGTGGGGCGAGCACTGGTCTTGAAAAACCGGGTCTGTTCGATCCTCCGGGCCCAAAACCCTGATCGATGGAGTTGTTTTTAATCAAAGACGCGCTTATATTTTTTTTTTTATAGGCTGCGTCGCTTCATTAATCGCGATTAAATCCTTAATAGAATGTCATTTTTGGAAGAGAAATGTTCCATTATATATTTCAAACTAATCTACGAAAAAATGTGCGAAAGAAAAAAAAATGTGCATTGGTAATTGAACGTAATCCGCGCCATCATAGTCATTGGGGCACTGGTCTTGTAAACCGGGGGTCGTAGTTGATCCTCACTGGTGGTTTTACAAAACTGAAAAACATGGGTTGTTTTAATGAAAGACGCTCTGTATTTTTTTCTTTTATAGTTGCGATCGCCTCGATTAACCGAAATTTTAACCCTTTTTAATAGAATGTCATTTTGGAAGAAAATGTGTCTCATTTATATTTCAAACTAATCTGGAAGAAATGTAGCAAAGAAAAAAAAATTGGCTTTGATAATTAACGTAATCGCCCCATCATACTCGGGGAGAGCCCCTTTTTTTAAACCTGGTGAGTTGACCCCACGGTGGCTTTACAAATCACCGCAGGATTTTTTTTTAATCGAAAGACGCGTGCTGTATATTTTTTTTTTTTGGCTGCGATCGCTCCGATTAAACCGTTTTTTCCCTTAATAGAATGTCTTTTTTGGAAGAGAAATGTGTTTTTATTTTTTCCAAACTAATCTACGAGAGAAATGAGCAAAAAACAAAATGTGATTAGTAATTGAAAAATCGCGCCATCATACTCATGGAGAGACTGGTCTTTAACCGGGGGCGTGAGTTCGACCCACTGGGGGTTTTACAAATACGTGATAAAGCATGGGTTTTTTTTTAATCAAAAGACGCGTGTTATATTTTTTTTTTAAGGCTGGATCGTCTCGATTAATCCGCTTAAATTTTAACCTTAATAGAATGTCATTTTTGAAAGAAATGTGTCTCATTATATTTTTCCCCAAACTAATCTACAAAAATGGAAGAAAAAAACAAAATGTGCTTTGAGTAATTTAAAAGTAATCGGCAATCATACTCAGTGGAGAGCACTGGTTTTGTAAACCGGGGGTCGTGAGTTCGATCCTCACTGGGGTTTTTCAAAACTGAAAAGCGGGAGTTGTTTTAATGAAAGAGGGTGCTGTTTTTTTTTTCTTTTTAAGGGCTTTGCGATCGCTCCGATTAAATCCGCGTTAATTTAATCCAAAAGGTCTTTTGGGAAGAGAAATGTCCCCATTTTATATTTCAAACAATCTAGAGAGAAATGTAAAAAAAACAAAAATGTCTGAGTAATTGAACGTAAGGGCCCCATCCAAGCTCAGGGGACACTGGTCTTGTAAACCGGGGTCTGAGTTCGATCCTCACTGGGGGTTTTCAAATACGTTTTTTTTTTTTTTTTTTTTTTTTTTTTTTTTTTTTTTTTTTTTTTTTTTTTTTTTTTTTTTTTAAAAAGCATGGAGTTTTTTTTAATCGAAAGAGGGTGCGTATATTTTTTTTTTATAGGCTTGCACCCTTTTATTATAATGCGTTAATTTAATTTTTAATAGAATGTCTTTTAAAGAAAATGGTCTCATTATATATTTAAAACTAATCTACGAGAGAAATGGCGAAAAAACAAAAAGGGCATTGGAAAAGGAACGTAATCCGCCCTCATACCGTGGCAGAGCACTGGTCTTTTAAAACCGGGGTCGGAGTTCGATCCTCACGGTTTTTTAAAAACTGAAACTGGATTTGTTTTAATCAAAAGAGCGTGCTTATTTTTTTCATATGCTTTGCGATCCCTCGATTAAATCCGCGTTAATTTAACCCCAAATAAAAAATGCTTTTGGAAGAGAAATGTGCCATTTATATTTCAAAAAATCTACGAGGAAATGTAGGAAAGAAAAAAAAAGGGCTTGGAAATTGAAGAAACGGCCCCATCTTTCTCAGTGGCAGAGCACTGGTCAAACCAGGGGTGGGAGTTCGATCCTCATGGTGGCTTTAAAAAACTGAAAAGCATGGGTTGTTTTAATCGGCCCTTTCGATATTTTTTTTTTAAGTGTTGCATCCGGGGGAATCCGCTTAATTTTAATTTTAAAAGAATGTTTTTTTGGAAGAAAAATGTGTCTTTTATATATTTCAAACTAATCTGGGGAAAGAAATGTAAAAAAAAAAAATTGCATTGAAAATATGAACGTAACGGCGCCATCATATTCAGTGGCGGGCACTGGTCTTGTAAACCGGGGTGGGGATTTCGATCCCCCTGGTGGTTTTTAAAAAAACTGAAGCATGGAGTTTTTTTAAAATAAAACGGGGCTGTATATTTTTTTTTTTATAGGCTTGCGATCGCTCTCGATTAAACCCCGGTTAATTTAACCTTAAAAGAATGTCTTTTTGGAAGAAAATGTTCTCATTATATATTTAAAAAATCTACGAGAAATGTAGGAAAAAAAAAAATGTGCATTAGTAATATAACGTAATCCGCCCACATACTCAGTGGCAGAGCACTGGTCTTGTAAACCGGGGGTCGTGAGTTGATCCTACTGGGCTTTACAAAACGAAAAGGTGGATTTGTTTTAATCGAAAGCCTTGTATATTTTTTTTTTATAGTCGGGATCCTTTGATTAAATCCGGTTTTTTTAAACCCTTTAATAGAATTCATTTTTAAAAAGAGAAATTTTCTCATTATTTTTTTTCAAATAATCTACAGAGAAATGGCAAAAAAAAAAAATGTGCTTTGATAATTGAACGTAACGCGCCATCATACTCAGTGGCAGAGCACTGGTTTTTAAAAACCGGGGTCGAGTTCGATCCTCACTGGGGTTTCAAAACTTGAAGCAGGGAGTTGTTTTAATCGAAAGACGCGTGCTGTATATTTTTTTTTATATTTCGTCCCTTTCATTTAATCCGCGAAATTTTAATCCTTTAAAGAATTTTTTGGGAAGAGAAATGTGTCTCATTATATATTTCAAACTAATCTACGAGAGAAATGTAGGAAAGAAACAAAAATGTGCTTTGAGAAAGGGAACGAAACGGCGCCATCATAGCTCAGTGGCAGAGCACTGGTTTTTAAAACCCAGGGTCGAGTTCGATCCTCCTGGATTTACAAAACTAAAAGCATGGGTTGTTTTAATCGAAAGAGCGGGTATTTTTTTTTTAAGTTTGGATCCCCCCGATTAAATCCGCTTTAAATTTTAACCTAATAGAATGTCTTTTTTGGAAGAAAATGTGTCTCATTATATATTTCAAATAATCTACGAGAGAAATGTAGGAAAGAAACAAAATGGCTTTGAGTTTTTAAACGTAATGGGCGCCATCATACTCAGTGGCAGAGCACTGGTCTTGAAACCATGAGTTCGACCCCACTGGTGGCTTTACAAATGGGATCAAGCAGGGAGTTGTTTTAATCAAAAGGGGCTGCTGATATTTTTTTTTAAAAGGCGATCGCCTCGTTTTAACCGCTTTTTTAAATCCTTTAGTGTCATTTTGGAAGAGAAATGTTTTATTATTTTTTTTCAAATAATCTACGAGAGAAATGTGAAAAAAAAAATTATTGAGTTTTTAAAAACGAAGGGGCGATCATACTCGGGCAGAGCACTGGTCTTGTAAAACCGGGTCGTGATTTCGATCCTCACTGGGGTTTAAAAAATTTAAAGCAGGGGTTGTTTTTAATCAAAAGACGGGGCTGTATATTTTTTTTTTAATGTTTTTTATCGTTCGTTTTCCGCTTAATTTTAACCCCCTTTAAAGTTTTTGGAAGAGAAATGTCTCATTATATTTTTAAAACACGAGAGAAAGGCGAAAGAAAAAAAAAGGGGATTGGTAATATGAAAAAAAGCGCCATATATTCAGTGGAGAGCACTGGTCTTTAAACCGGGGTTTTGGGCGACCTCAGGTGGCTTTCAAAATTGAAAAAGGGGAGTTGTTTTAATCGAAAGACCGTGCTGTATTTTTTTTTTTATGATGCGTCTCTCGATTAATCCCTTTAAATTTTAACCCTTAATAGAATGTCTTTTTTTGGAAGAAAATGTGTCTCATTATATATTTCAAATTTAATCTACGAAAAATGTAAAGAAAGAAACAAAAAGGCATGGAAATATAAGTAATGGCGCCATCATACTCAGGGGAAGCCGGCTTGTAAACCGGGGGTCGTGAGTTCGATCCCCCCGGGGGCCAAATACGGATCAAGCATGGAGTTGTTTTAACGAAAGACGCGGCTTATATTTTTTTTTTATATGCAGGATGCCTCGATTAATCCCTTTAATTAACCAAAGAATGTCTTTTAAAGAAATGTGTCTCATTATTATTTCAAATTCTACGGAAAGGCGAAAGAAAAAAAAATGGTTTGAGTAATTGAACGTAATCGCGCCATCATACTCAGTGGCAGAGCACTGGTTTGTAAACCGGGGTCGAGTTCGACCCTCACGGTGTTTACAAAACGGAAAAGCATGGAGTTGTTTTTAACAAAAGAGGGTGCTGTATTTTTTTCTTTATAGTGCGGATCGCCTTTTTAACCCGAAATTTTAATCCTTAATAGAATGTCATTTTGGAAAGTGTCTCATTATATTTTTTAAACTAATCTACGAGAAAAATTTTAGCAAAAAAAACAAAATGCATTGAGTAATATAAACAATGGGGCGCCACATATCTAGTCAGGGAGCACGGTTTTGTAAACCGGGGGTGTGAGTTCGTCCTCACTGGTGGCTTTACAAAACTGAAGCTTGAGTTGTTTTAACAAAAAGACGCGGTTTTTTTTTTTTAAGTGCTTGCATCCCCTTTCGATTAAAACCGGTTAATTTAATCCAATAGAATTTTTTTTAAAAGAAAATGTGTCTCATTATATATTTCAAATAATCTACGAGAGAAATGTAGGAAAGAAACAAAATGTGCTTTGAGAAATTGAACGTAATCCGCCATCATAGCTCAGTGGCAACGGTCTTGAAAAGGGGTCGGGTTTTCCCTCACTGGTGGTTTTACAAATTGGCTGATTTGTTTTAATCGAAAACGCTTTCTGTATATTTTTCTTTTTTTTCTGCATGCTTCGATTAACCCCGGTTAATTAATTTTAATAGAATGTCTTTTTTGGGAAAAAGGGCCCCATTATATTTTTCCCCAAAACAATTACAGAAAAATTAGAAAGAAACAAAATGTGTTTTGAAAATTTTAAAACGTATGGGCCCCATCATATCAGTGGCAGAGCACTGGTTTTGAAACCAGGGTCGAGTTGACCTCACGGTGGCTTTAAAAATGAAACTAGTTGTTTTAATCGAAAGACGCGTGCTTATTTTTTTTCTTTTATAGGCTCGTCCCTGATTAAACCCGCTTTAAATTTTAACCCCTTAATGAATGTCTTTTTGGGAAGAAAATGTGTCTCATTATATATTTAAAAACAATCTACGAGAAAATGTGGGAAAAAAAAATGTTTTGAGAAAATTGAACGAAATGGGCCCATCATATCTCAGTGGCAGAGCACTGGTCTTGTAAACCAGGGTCGTGAGTTCGATCCTTTGGAAAAAACTGAAAGCATGGTTGTTTTAATCGAAAGACCGTGTGTATATTTTTTTTTTTGGGGGATGCCTCTTTTCCCGCGTTAATTATCCTTAATAGAATTTCTTTTTTTGAAAAGAAATGTGTCTCTTTATATATTTAAAAACTACGAGAAAAAATGTAAAAAAGAAACAAAATGTGCATGAGTAATTGAACGTAACCGCGCCATCATACTCAGGGCAGAGCACTGGTCTTGTAAACCGGGGGTGGGAGTTCGACCCTCACTGGTGGTTTTTACAAAACTTAAAAGCATGGATTTTTTTTTTAATCGAAAGAGCCTGTATATTTTTCTTTATGGCTTGGATCACCTCGATTATAACCGCGCTTTTAACCCCAAGAATGTCTTTTGGAAGAGAAAGTGTCTCATTAATATTTCAAAACTAATCTACGAGAGAAATGAAAGGAAAGAAACAAAAAGGGCATGAAAATATGAAGAAACCCGGGCCCCATCATAGCTCAGGCGGCAGAGCACGGGTCTTGTAAACCAGGGGTGAGTTCGATCCTCACGGGGCTTTAAAAAACTTGAAAAGCATGGAGTTGTTTTAATCGAAAGACCGGCTGTATATTTTTTTTAAGTGCTTGGATCCCCTCGATTAAACCCCGTTAATTTAATCCAATAGAATGTCTTTTTAAGAGAAATGTGTCTCAATTATATATTTCAAACTAATCTAGAGAAATGAAAAGAAAGAAAAAAAAATGTATGAGTAATTGACGTAATGTGCCACATACTCAGTGGCAGAGATGGTCTTGTAAACCAGGGTCGTGATTTCGATCCTCCGGTGGTTTACAAATACCGATCAAGCATGGAGTTGTTTTTAATCGAAAGACGCTTTATATTTTTTTTTTATAGTGCTTGCGATCCTTCGATTATAATCCCCGAATTTAACCTTAATAGAATGCCCTTTTTGGAAAGTGTGTCTCATTATATTTTTTAAAACAATTAGAGAGTAGTAAAAAGAAACAAAATGTGCATTGAGTAATGAACGTAATTCGCCTCATACCAGGGGCGGGCACTGGTCTTGTAAACCGGGGGTCGGAGTTCGATTTTTCGGTGGTTTTAAAAAAAATTGAAAAGCGGGGATTTTTTTAATCGAAAGCGCTGTTATTTTTCTTTTTATGGGCTTGCTTTTCCCTTCGATTAAAATTTGCGAATTTAACCCCTTAGAATTTCATTTGAAAGGAAAGGTCTCATTAAAAATTTTCAAATAATCTACGAGAAAATGTAGCGAAAGAAACAAAATGTCATGAGTAATTGAACGTAATCCTTCGCCATCATACTCGTGGCAGAGCACTGGTCTTGAAAAACCAGGGGTCGTGAGTTCGATCCTCCCTGGTGGCTTTACAAAACTTGAAAAGCATGGAGTTGTTTTAATCAAAAGACGCGTGCTTATATTTTTTCTTTTATGGCGCGATTTTTCGATTATAACCGCTTAATTTAACCTTAATAGAATGTCATTTTAAAAAGAGAAATGTGTCTCATTTATATTTCAAAAATTTACGAGGAAATTTAGGAAAGAAACAAAATTTTTGAGTAATAGAACGAACCGGCTATCTTTGCTCAGGGGCAGAGCACTGGTTTTGAAAAACCGGGGCCGGGTTCGATCCTCACTGGTGTTTTTCAAAACTGAAAGCATGGAGTTGTTTTTAATCGAAAGACGGTGCTGTATATTTTTTTCTTTTATAGTGCATGCGATCGCTCTCGATTAATCCGCGTTAATTACTCCTTAATAGAATGTCATTTTTGGAAGAGAAATGTGTCTCATTATATATTTCAAACTAATCTACGAGAGAAATGTAGCGAAAGAAACAAAAATGTGCATTGAGTAATGTGAACGTAATGCGGCGCCATCATAGCTCAGTGGCAGAGCACTGGTCTTGTAAACCAGGGGTCGTGAGTTCGATCCTCACTGGTGGCTTTACAAATACGTGATCAAGCATGGAGTTGTTTTAATCGAAAGACGCGTGCTGTATATATTTCCTTTTATAGTGCATGCGATCGCTCTCGATTAATCCGCGTTAATTTAATCCTTAATAGAATGTCATTTTTGGAAGAGAAATGTGTCTCATTATATATTTCAAACTAATCTACGAGAGAAATGTAGCGAAAGAAACAAAATGTGCATTGAGTAATATGAACGTAAGCGGCGCATCATAGCTCAGTGGCAGAGCACGTGTCTTGTAAACCAAGGGTCGTGAGTTCGATCCTCACTGGTGGCTTTACAAATACGTGACAGCATGGAGTTGTTTTTAATCGAAAGACGCGTGCTGTATATTTTTCTTTTTATAGTGCTTGCGATCGCTCTCGATTATAATCCGCGTTAATTTAATCCTTAATAGAATGTCATTTTTGGAAGAGAAATGTGTCTCATTATATATTTCAAACTAATCTACGAGAGAAATGTAGCGAAAGAAACAAAATGTGCATTGAGTAATATGAACGTAATCGGCGCCATCATAGCTCAGTGGCAGAGCACTGGTCTTGTAAACCAGGGGTCGTGAGTTCGATCCTCACTGGTGGCTTTACAAAATACGTGATCAAGCATGGAGTTGTTTTTAATCGAAAGACGCGTGCTGTATATTTTTCTTTTATAGTGCATGCGATCGCTCGATTAATCCGCGTTAATTTAATCCTTAATAGAATGTCATTTTTGAAGAGAAATGTGTCTCATTATATATTTCAAACTAATCTACGAGAGAAATGTAGCGAAAAGAAACAAAATGTGCATTGAGTAATATGAACGTAATGCGGCGCATCATAGCTCAGTGGCAGAGCACTGGTCTTGTAAACCAGGGATCCTGAGTTCGATCCTCACTGGTGGCTTTACAAATACGTGATCAAGCATAGAGTTGTTTATAATCGAAAGACGCGTGCTATATATTTTTCTTTTTATAGTGTTTGCGATCGCTCTCGATTATAATCCGCGTTAATTTAATCTATAGAATGTCTTTTGGAAGAGAAATGTGTCTCATTATATATTTCAAACAATCTAAGGAAATGTAGCGAAACAAAATGTCTGAGTAATATAACGTAATCCGGCCATCATAGCTCGGGGACACTGGTTTGTAAACCGGGCTAGTCGATCCTCTGTGGCTTTACAAATACGTGATAATGGAGGTTTTAACGAAAGACGTGCTGTATATTTTTTTTTTATAGGCTGATCCTTCGATTAATCGCGTAATTACCTTAATAGAATGTCATTTTGGAAGAAATGTGTCTCATTATATTTTCAAAATCTACGAGAAAAGGCGAAAGAACAAAATTGCATTGAGTAATATAAAACGGTAAAAAAAAAAAAAAAAAAAAAAAAAAAAAAAAAAAAAAAAAAAAAAAAAAAAAAAAAAAAAAAAAAAAAAAAAAAAAAAAAAAAAAAAAAAAAAAAAAAAAAAAAAAAAAAAAAAAAAAAAAAAAAAACTTTTTTTAAAAGGGGTTTGGTTCATTTATTCTTTAAAATATATAAGGGTTTTTTAAAAAAAAAAATGTGTATATTTTTTTTAAAACCCGCTTCAAAAACCCGCGTTTTTTTCCTTAAAAAGTTTTTTGGGAAAATTTTCTTAAATTTCAAAAAAAGGAGTTACGAAAAAAAAAAAAAATTCTTGGTTATAAACGAAACCGGCCCCTATACCTTAAGAGGGTTTTTAAAAAAGGGGTTTTTTCCCCTCCTTTTTTAAAAAACTATCCAGAGGATTGTTTTAAGAAAATCTGTATTTTCTTTTTATAGTCAGGTGCTCTGGGATTAACCCGGTTTTCCTTAATAAATGTCTTTTAAAAAAATGTGTCCATTATTTTTAAACAAACGGGTGTAAAAAAAAATGTCTTGGTTTTAAAAAAATGGGCGTATTTCTAAGAGGGTTTTTTTAAAAAAAGGGGGGGTCTATTATTCAGGTTTTAAAATGGGAAAAACAATTTGTTTTTAATTAAAGACCGGCATTTTTTTTTTTTTAAAGCATGGCCCTTAAAAAGGGGGGTTTCCCCCTTTAAAAAATTTTTTTTAAGAAAAGGTTCTTTATTTTTTTTTAAAATTTACAAAAAAAGGGGAAAAAACTTTTTAGTAATTTTAAAAAAGTTTTTTAAAAAACCAGGGCAGAGATGGTCGAAAACCCATTCTGAGTTACCTAATGGTGGTTTAAAAAACGTGCAAGCAGGGGTTTTTTTAAAAAAGCGGTCAATTTTTTTTTCTCACCCCTTGTTTAATGGTTTTTAAAAAAAAATTCTTTTTTGAAAAAAATTTCTCATTAATTTTAAATTAAATTTTTAAAAAAATTAGGAAAAGAAAAAAAATTTCTTTAATTAAATTCCAAAAAAGGGAGAAACTTAAAGGGGGGAATTGACCTACGGTGGCACAATACTGCCAGGGGGTTGTTTTTAAAAAAGCGGTCTTATTTTTTTTTTTAAAGACGCTCTTTTTTAACCCGGAAAATTTCCAAAAGTTTTTTTTTTTTTGGGGAAAAATGTGTCTCATTTAAAATTTCAATAATTTTAAAGAAGAAATTGGAAAAAAAAAAATTCTTATAATTAACCGAAACGGGATTCCGGGGAAAAAATTGTAAAGGGTGGACATCCTCCTTGGTTTTAAAAAGGGGGGGAAATGGTTTTTTAACCAAAGCGGGTGATTTTTTTTTTTTAAAGGGTGGGTGTTTTTTTTAACCGCGTTAATTTTTTTTAAAAATTTTTTGGGGTTT